>JAUUDY010026850.1:0-15843 GCA_032361765.1 Panulirus inflatus
TTTTTATTGCCACACATCTCTCTTACCCTTACATTACTTACTCGATCAAACCACCTCACACCACATATTGTCCTCAATTATATATTACTGGCATTTTTTTTTTTCTTTCTGCCTCGCTAACAAGTGGACTACTGGCATTCTGTCCACAAACATACAATCTCTCCTTGTCATATGTAACACTTGACAACATGTAACTGACACAGCTTATTCTTTGAAACCCTAGATTTTCCTGCAATGAGCACTATGCACTATCCCTGCCTTTTAGAAAAATTATGTAAAGTAGTAGGTAGGAGCATTAGATATAAATAGTTATTAGGAGCAGTAAGTAGGAGCCTCTGCAAACACTGCACTAGACTTGCCTTCTGCCAGTGGTCTGTTAAGGGTGAGGCACTAAAGGTTAAGAAGTGGCACTAGAATTCTTTTGTTATGGAGACTCCCCTTTGAGGGAGTTCGAATTAGAACAGGCATCAAATATATAGATAAATAGACAGTTGGTTGTCAGTGTGTGTCCTTCCTCACTTCAGTCCAGGTTCTCAGCCATCTCTTTCTTTGTGTATTCCCCTTTTTCCAGAGTATTAGTTTTACTGTGATGTTTATGTGGTAATGTTGGAAGGTCTCAGGTGGTTGATTCATTGGTAAAACTAGTATTTTTCTCTTTTTGAATGATTTTGATAATATTGAAATTAATCATTGACCAGTCAATGGTAGAATGACCTCGTCTTGCTTCCTTTGCCTCTTCTCTGTTTTGGTTGTTTTCTGGTCATTTTTGGAGAATTTTAAGCGTATTGGTTGAGCGCATGCAGGAAGCCCTGTTCTTTCATAGATAGTGTTGGATTCTGCCAGTTGTTCCCAAAGAGGGCAAGTCTCCCACATTTTCATTTCTTGCTTTTAGTTACCTTTGGTCGAAAGACATATGAAAATCAGGAAGTGCATTTATGCGATCTGAAGTTGAAAGTTTTGAAATTTTTCATGGTGTATGTGTGGAGTAGAAGTGATTAGAAAGTTATGGTGAATAACATATTATACTCATATCTTTATCAAGAATAGTTAAGTGATAATTAAAAGGTCTTGTATTTCAACAGCGCATTTCATTTTTTAAGGTTCAGTCAAAGAAACAGGGATCCTGCTCGTCGCAAGATCTCAGCAGTAGTTAAAGGAACCATCCGTAAAACACGCTCCCTGTTTGTTGATGATGAAAGAGGTATGTTGGAAAGTACACGATAAGATTTAGATAGGAAATTCTCTACCAACAGAGTTTTTATGACAGCCTATTATTGATACTCATGTTGAGTGAATGATAACTAAAACTAGGTTGTTATTTATGTCATGAGTGCAAAAGCTGTTCTAGAGAGTGCCATTTCAGTCTTAGAATGAGGGAATAGATAGTCATGCATATTATGCAAAAATATTAAGATTCTATCAGTTTTGAATGTTTACCTCCCTTTTTTAAGTGATTTTTTATATACATGTGTATATACATGTGTATGTGGGTGGGTTGGGCCATTCTTTCGTCTGTTTCCTTGCGCTACCTCGCTAACGCGGGAGACAGCGACAAAGCAAAAAAAAAAAAAATATATATATATTTTTCCAAAAGAAGGAACAGAGAAGAGGGCCAGGTGAGAATATTCCCTCAGAGGCCCAGTCCTCTGTTCTTAACGCTACCTCGCTAACACGGGAAGTGGCGAATGGTTTGAAAGAAAGAAAGATATATATATTAGTGTATAAAGCTGGTTGCGATAAAGCAGCAGCAAGGAAGTGAGGATATTGGTCACTCTGTACTTCCGTGAAAGAATGTATGAAGTTGGCTAGTCACCGTGTGTCTGCACTGTAAAGATTAGCAAACTACTCTTTGTCATTGTTTTGGAGGTTGGTATCAAGTATCTTTTGTGTGAGGCTGTGTCAAGGGACAGTGTTGAATGTTCTATTGATGTCTGTTGCTGCAATAACTGTGCAGGAGGTTCATTGTGTGGTATGTATTGTTGGTAGCAAGCCATTCTGTGTGGGTGAGAGTTGGATGTTGTGTTTGATTGTTTTGTGGGGCAGTTTCTCACAGTTTGGATACTGAGAATGGAAGTGACGTAGGGCATTTGGAGGGGGTAGAGTTGGGTGGTTTGGAGGATTTTAGTATTGATATTTTGTTGGCAAGTGTTCAGATATTAACCCTGGATCTCTTTCCAAGAATGAGTCCTGGTGTTACTCAGGACCTATTTCTTAAGGCCCCCTGCAGTCTAAGGATACACTGCTTATCGTAGTGGGGAAATGTTCCTCTATTGCTAGATGTGTTTATTTTCTTTTGCTGTAATTGCTCTTATTTCCAGATTTCATATTTTGTCTGGTAGCAAATGGAAATATATGAATTTCATCAATGTTGCCAGTATGTTGATGTTTAGATGTATAAGTAGCATACATTGACTTATACTGTCTTTTGATGTATGTTGCCTTGCATATATAGTATATACCACCGTGAAACATAAGATGTAATGTTCTTCAGAGTTATAGTTTCTCTAAGTACATGTAATGTCCACTTTTAAAGAAGTTCTTCTTAACCATAGATTAGTTTTATAAGAGTTGCAGCAACCTTTAACTATTTAGGGTTTTCTTTATTTTGATGAAGCATTTTTTCACTTATCACATTACTGCTAAGAGCAAAATGGACAGGTAAACCTGAAAGATGGCCAGTGTTTGAAAATACTTTTTATTGTAGATCAATATAGATCAAAAAGTATATGAAATTGATATTTATGAATGAAGTAAAGGATTTATTTTGATGTAAGGCATTATAATGATTATTGTTTTCTTTCCATAAGGGGTTGGATCGTCTCTCGGATTTTCATTAGGTATATATCTGACTTGTTTTTATATAAACTTATTAATATGTTTGATAACTTATGAGACTTGTATGTGTGAGTTTGTGGGATTTACTTTGGAAATGAGTGGAAATGAGTTCATTGCTGTGAGCATTATTAACTAGAAAACATTTATAATTAAAGTTCTGTTAACCTTAAGTTGCATATATCAATTTGTTTTGGTATTTTGTTTTGCATTGATTGCTTCTGTTTTGTAGTAACCTGACGTAGATTATTATATTTCCTACTATGCATCCTATACATTTGGGTTCTTGGAAATCAGTCCAAATGCAAACTATCTCTCCTGTCTCATGACACTTGACAATATTTACTTCACACAAGTATTTATTGTAGATCACAAATTTTCTTTATCCCTGGGGATTGAGGAGTAGGAAAGCTACTCATATATCTCATTTGTGTAATAAGAGGTGACTATTTGTGTAATAAGAGGTGACTATTAGGGGTTGGGAGTGGGGGGGGGGGTTGGAAATCCTCCCCTCCTTGTATTATCAGTTTCTCACAATGGGAACGAAATAAAGAGCCAAGTGATGATTGCTTCTCAAAGGCTCAGGCTGGGGTGTCTAAATATCCGTGGATGTAAGCAGGATAAGAAGGGAGAGATAGGTGCTATTTATGAGGAGGGGACCTTGGATGTCCTTACTGAAGTAGATGGGAAGTGGGTAAAATGGCCAGGAGGTAAAGCTTGAGGTTAGTGAGAGTATAAGAGCATAGGAGGTCGTAGCACTCTTGGTGAAGGAGGTTCTCTGAGACAATGTTAAAGAGATTAAGAAGATCGCGAAATGAATGAGAAAGAAAGGACAATTTTCTGGAAGGGGTGAATGAGTGCTTTGTGCAGATTGATGTAAGAGATTGAGTCAGCATATTGGGGGATTTGAATGCAAGCATGGATGATGTGACTGAAGAGGGTATAATTGAGGAACATGGAGTATGCAGTGAAAAATAATAGAGGAACAGCTTGTCAAATTGTGTAATAAAAGATGACTGGTGATTTGGAATACCCAGTTTAAAAAATGGGTGCATACATTTAAATACATGGATGCTTCAGTGTAGGAGATAGTGGGTTTTACCAGAGGGGTTGTAAGATGTGAATGAGCTAAAGGGGAGAAGATGAGATGTCTGATCCTTATTTGGTGGAGGTGAATGAGAAAGTTTGCTATGGTTTTGGGAAGGCATAAATGAAATGGGTTGGAAGGAAGTCATGAAAGTGTGTGAGCTCAGAAAAAGAGGGCTGTATGCAAACTTACCAAGAGAGATGGAGCGAAGAGTGGCATAAAGTGAGAATATATGGAATTGGGATGGATGAAGAGTGGAATAAAGTATATGAGGAAACAATGGTTACATGTGTGGATGAAGTGTATGGTATGCAGAAGATGAGATGAGAGCATGTAAGAGAGGATCGTGAGTAGGAGAATGAGAAAATTGAATTACCAGTGAAAGAGGAAAGGGAGCTGCATGGATGTTACTAGTGAAAGGATTATATCAGGAGCTAACACCACCCAAACACATATGACAGGTCATGTGACCCAACCTGATATTGCCAATCTTTCTCTTTATTTTTCTTGCCAAACCTTTTACATATCTAATCTTATGTCACTTTCCTAGAGAAGTTCCTAGAGTATGGGCCAGAATATAGAGCTCCCAGAATTATTCTTTTATTTCTCTAGTGCGGGCTTTATCTTCATCGATCAGTGTGGCAGTACTTCCCTCCTGTATTACTTTCAAAAAGAAAGAAATATGGATAGGGGAGAAAGAATACTACCCACATATTCCAGGTGTTTTGTAAAGGGCATCTAAAAGGGGTGGAAGTGGGGGCTGGAAATCCTCCCCTTCTTTTGTACTTTCCAAAGAAGGAACAGAGAAGGGGGCCAAGTGAGAATTTTTCCCTCTAAGGCTTGGTCGTCTGTTCTTGATGCTACCTCGATATTGCAGAAAAGGGAGCTGTGGTTTTGGTGCTTTACACATGACAGCTAGAGGTTGGGTGTGAACGCATGTGGCCTTTGTTGTCTTTTTCTAGTGCTACCTCGCACATGTGCATTGGGGGAAGGGGGGAGTGCCATTTCATGTGTGGTGGGGTGGTAGCTGGAATGGATAAAGGCAGCAATTATGAATATGTATATGTGCATATGTGTATGCATATGTGTATATACATTCAAATGTACAGGTATGTATATGTGTGTGTGTGGGCGTTTATGTATATACATGTGTATGTGGGTGGGTTGGGCTATTCTTTCGTCTGTTTCCTTGCACTACCTCGCTTATGTGGGAGACAGCGACTAAGTATAATGATGAATATAGATTTTCAGTCAGGGTATTCTTTATAACTGTTTTGTGTTGCATGCTACATCATTGTAAGTAATCCATCAAAACACTACACTACAAGTCTCAAAGAAATTTGAAAATGTTATTAGTTTGGATAATTTCCCATCCATAATGCATTTTATTTCTTTATGTAATAGTGGTCACAATTTCAGTGGTAAATTCCATGTAATTGTGCATCTGATTATTTTGTATTGTTCGGAATGAAATAAGAGATGATAATGGATGGCAATTTATCCTTTAGATTTGATTGAAATGCACTTTTTTTGCTAAATGAATAGTGCCTTGTGTGTTTGTATGATGATGATAATGCTTTTGTGTCATTTACTTTATGATAGTTTATACTATTTGTTGAGATACAAAATGTTGTTTTTCTTCGTTTGTGAATATAGTATGAAGTCTTCAGAAACTTGTTTATGATATTTATCATAAAAAATAACGTATTTGGATAGTATGTTTAAGATGAAATGGGAGGATTTAGAGAATATATAGCTTTTTTGATTAATAAGGGAATAGGGGAGTTTGGTAGAATGCTTCCAGATTATCAAGTGTATGTAGAAAGCAACAGGTTTTGATGAGGGGAGTAGAACTTGCATCAGGAGGTAATAAGTTTTAGATTTTACATTGTTATTAGCAATAGCTCTATTTTTTCCAAGTGTATAACTGCTGATTTTTCATTACCTATAATATTAAAAGATATGATTGGTTGTATTTAATAGCAAGTGGAATTAGAGTGTTTATGGAGATTGAGCATTTGCGTATCTCTAGGATAGTATGAAAGTTTTGTAGTCACACAGAAGTTACAGACAGGAGTGGAAGAGTCTCAACAAGTAATTTAAAATCAAAAAATGCCATACGGTCATTTCAAGACAGTGGAGTCAGAATTTCAAATATGATTGAATATATAGGAGTTAGAGGGGTCAAAATAATAAACATTTGATTTGAGCAATCGGTTCACACGAACACCAGATTGAAAAGTCAGAATGGAGATCAAGGTAATGCACAGTAAAATAACATTGACAAATGGAGGAGTAAAGAGGGAAATGGAAGAACACAGAAAACTTGAAGTGAAAAATTGTGAAATGCTGCTCAAGACAAGATGTCTGTTGATATGTGTCAAAATTGCTTGTAGAGCAGATCAGATGAGGGAAAGATTTAGAAACATTGTAAGGTATACATGCAATAGAGAAAGTATGTGGGATTAGAGAGAACAGCATGCCAGTTGTGGTTGGAAAAATAAAGGAAATAAGTTTTCAAGAAAATCATGTGTTGTAAAGAATGAATATGACATTGCATGTGGAGTTTTATGTTGAGTGGATTAAGAAAACACAGAAGGAAACTGTAGGAAGTTAGAAAAGCAAGAGGGATAAGAAGTGATAGAGAAAAATGTTGAGTTGTGTAGTGTAAGGATAGTAAAGGAATGCTTTGAAGTGAAATTAGATAAAAGACAGAAACTACAGTGGCAGAAAAAAAAGTGTTATGTAGATATATGAAAATTTTGATGAACTGAGTAATAACAGTAATAAGGAAAAAAGGAAATTAATTGAAAACCAGAGGGAAGGGTGATGGAAATAATGTTGCTTCTGCTCATGATCGTAAAAGTATCTTTCATCTATAAAGGTGTGAGATCACTTGAAAGTGAAAGAAAGTAAAGGACAAGGAACTGAAATATAGTGAGTTATCTGAGATATTGAAGGGGAGATTAATGTATTTATTTACTACTGTCAGGATGGAATAGAGATAACAAGGGTTGAAGTGTGATGGATAAGAAAAGTGCATTTATTGTTTTGTTGCTTAAAAAGAAAATATAGGTATTGATTTCATGCGCGTAAGATTGGAGATGTATGATAGGGTAATGACATTGCACTTTGCCTATTTTTGGTATTGCAAGAGAAAGCAAGTGGAACTTTTAGAAATATGTGTTTGACGGGAGCAGATTTTCCACCAAAAGATTACACATAGATATTATACTATAGAATGACTAGTAAGTTAAAGACATCAAGTATAGATATGAAATAATGATTTTATGAAATACTTTGAGATTATATGTAGGTATTAAAAGGTTTTCATCGAGAGAAGAGCACAGTTGTCTGAAGAGATTAAGAACAAGATTATGTTAATGGTAAAGTTGGAATTAGGCAGGAAAGTGTTATGTTACTTCATGAGTTGGACTACAAACTCTAGGTTGGGGACATATATGTTTAACTAGTATAATCATCTGTATTGTGGTATAGATTATTGCTGCTTACTCAGTGCACACTTGAATTTGCTTTCAGTAATGTTGTGTGTTAAGTTATACAGTTAGAATGCTTTTGGTGTAAAAATTGCCTTTGCTGACTTGGTTTTAAGCATATTAACTGTACATGGATTAGCTGGGCTTGCAAAGAATGAATGAGTTGTTTGATGATATTTTAATATCAGCTGAAGAATTGACAGGGTGTGCTAATATATCTTTTATTGATGTGATGATTTCTCATGTAAATAACAGATAGAAATTTTGGGAATGCTTCTTTTGTTTAACAATTAGAGGACCATGGAGAAATACACACGAAAGTGATATCTTGTGCTGTGGCCAAAAAAAGTAATTCAAATGGCATCAGTGCCCATCCCCCTTCAGTTAAGGTCCTTTGACCAGTATTTCTTCCTCACCCAGTGTTGGCTAGATCAGCCTACATATGTCAAATAAGATTTAGTGCTTTTAATATCAATAGTATTAGAGCAAAACTTTTCTTGAGAGACTTTTCAACATTTTCAGTTAAATTAGGAATAGATGGATTTATTGTCTTTAAATGGGTATTTGAGAAGTGCCTTTGTGAATAATATAGTTAGATTTTTTTTTTTGACAATGATGCCCTTGTATTTATTTGAAATGGAAGTATAGAAGACATTATGATACTTATCTGCATGGTTGGCCCACTTCCTTTTAGGATTTACATCCTGTAGTGAATGCCAAGTGACACTAGCCAAACTTTAATGCTGACTGAATGGGCAATGTGATGACCATGTGGGTTTAAACTGGAAGAAAAAGGATCATACTGCATGTGGATGGGTGGTCCTCTGAAGGCTACTGGTTGATGATTTAGTAGTACATGGTGATATTAATGGTGCACTCTTTGTGTTTTTTCGTGACTGTGACTTGGTTAAGTGATGACATAACTATAACCTTTTATTTTTCAGTTATTATTTAGATATTTCTTACTAGATTTTTATTTTCATGACTAAATTAGATTGATATTAATATCTACAGGAACCTTAAGTGTATATGGATGATATTTTGGCCATATATGTAATTACTGGATATATTAACTATTTTACAAGATGAATATAGGGTTTGCCTCACTTAGTCATATAAGAAATGATAGTTTTTGAAGTAGTACTAAATAGTACTAAACTGGACCCTTTGATATTGATCTTTGTATCATAATGTACTGTAAAAATAAATCAAGCTGCACTAGTGGGAAACTCAGGGTAGTGAGTCAAAGGATTTACCAAATAAAGTTTGTATAGTAAAACCTCCCATGAATTTATAAAGTGAATGGGAGACTGATATAATGATGACAGCTTTCAGTAGTTAAGAAAACTCAGCTAAATTTCAATTTACATCTGTGTAATATATAGGTATCTCTCTTACCCTATAATTTTTTACTTGATCATCCCTTTTCACACCACATTTTGTTCTTTTACATTTCTTCTCAAAAACTTCCATCCTCTAATGTACTTTTTTTCATATAGATCCCATGTCTTGCATCTATACTGCATTGTCAGAAATGCTGTACTTACAAAGATACCCATCTTTACCCTTCACAGAAGGTGACCCCTCTTCCCACACACTCAGTGCACCCTGGACCCCATCAACCATCCCATGTCTTACTTCAGCTTCCATAGTCTCATCTTCTGCTGTGTACATTCATGGGTATCTAAAGCACCCTACATCCTTCAGCTTTTCTTTCAAACTGAATTTCCCCTCCCTCCTGCTGACCCTCATTACTGTACTTTTACCTTTATAAGTTCTCATTCCTTCTTTCTCATACTTCTACAATTTCTCATGTGAGTCTATTACCTGAGTCACTTCATCTACAAACAGTATCTGACTCACCTTCCAGACCCCACCCCTAACTGATTGCTGATGAGCCCCCCATTTCGAAACCGTTGCATTTACCTTTCTCACTACCTCATCCCTGACCAGGTTGAATAGCCACAGTGGCATGACATGTCCGTGCCACCAAACCCACCTTTGCATAGAACCACTCATCTTCCTCTCTTCTTACTTGCACACATGCCTAACACTCTTGATATTAACTCCTCATTACTTCTAATAGTTTTCCTCCCACACCATATATTTGTTATACCCTCCACAAAGCATCTCTATCAGCCCTATTGTGTACTTTCTCCAGATCCATAAATACCACATGTAAATCCTTCTGTTTCTTCTGGTATTTCTCACATAAGTTCATCAAAGCAAATGCCTGATCCACACATCCTTGACAACTGACCAGATATTCCTAATAGACTTATATTTCTATCATTCAGATTTTCACTATTGTACTCCTTTTATAGGCATTCTGCCAATCCTCAGGTATCTAACTAACTTATCAACAATACAGTCACCCCTTTCTTTGGCAGTTGAACTGCAATCCCATCCACTGCAGTTGGTTTGTCACACTACATCTTACATAAGGCTCTCACCACCTCTTTTGTTTTCACTGAACCACTTGCCATACCTCCATGTCCAGAACACCACACGTTTGTCATCCTGTCATCTTACACATTGAACAGGCCTATAAAATATTCACTCCCTCTCCTCTTCACCTCATCTCTACCGCTTACTACATTCCCATTTGCCACCTTCACTGATGGTCCCATGTGTTTTCATATTTTTCCCTAACTCAACCTACTTCCAAAACATTTTGATATTCCCCTTGAAATTTGCTGATATACTCTCACCCCAACTCTCATTTGTCCTCTTTTTCACCTCCTGCTACATTCTCTTGTACATCTCCCAATCACTTGCACTCCTAATACCCTTTCACTTCCCTTTCAGTATCACCTTAACTTCCTCATCCCACCACTCACTACCATTTTTCACATGCCCTTTTTACACTTCCTTATGCCACACACCTTTCACACATGTAAGTACTGCTTTCCTAAAATTCCTCACCCACTTCCATAGCTTCATTCATTCTCACCTTTTGCCTCTTTTTCACATGGCCACCTCCCACACTTATGAAGCTACATATTTCTTTTGCACTCGTAAGCACTGCTTCCCTAAAATTCCTCACTGACTCACGTTGCTGCACATAAACCTCGTTTCCTAGCTAGCTTACTTACACCACCCTCTTCCTTTCCATATCATTTCCTGAAACCTTTACAAACTTTCACCTTTGCTGCCACCAAATAGTTGTCAAACACACCACCATCTGCTATTCTCAGCATATTCACATCCAAGAATCTGTCTTTTGTATTTTGCATGTCCAACAATTAGTGCATAATCCATTAATCCCTATGTACCATCTATCCCACTCACCCATGTCTTTTTAAATCAGGTGTTCCCAGTCATTCCTCTTTTGCCATGCAAATCCACAAGCTGCTCACCATTTTTATTCACAAAATTGGGTACTCCAGTTATATCTTCAGCTGCCGCATTAGTCACTTTCAGATTACTCATCAATAATACTTGATCCCTTGCATCAAAATTGCTGACACACTCATTCAACTCTCCCAAAAATGCTTGCCTCTCCCCTTTATTCCTCATTTCCTTGTGCATATGTACTGACAGTCACCGACCACTTGTAATTCATTTTCACTTAAATCAGTCTGAGGATCAACTCTTGCTCATATTCCTGCGACTCATCCTTCCTTCATTTGAAGTGCTACCCTTTTCTGGGTTCTTGGCTTCATACTAACCCTGAACTTTTTCTGTAAGAGATTTTCAAACCTTTTGGGCCCCTTCCCCTTGAACTTAGTTTCACTCAGAGATAAAATGTCCAGGTTCCTATCCTTAAACATAATACCTATATTTACATTGACATTTTTTTTTTACTAAATTTTGTAGAAATATAAGTTGTTTGAAAATAATCATTTGAGTCTCTTGATTGGTGCAGATTGACTAGAAGCATAAAGAACCCAGATGAATATTAATCATAAGTTATGAAAGAGTCGTCATTGGAATGTGAAGAAAAAATGGATTCAAGAGACAAATTATAGACAAGAGCTCGTATACCAAAGATAAGAGTATAAAACCATCTCAGGAGAGAATTTGTCTCACCAAACCAAGAAGTTGGCTGAATATGATAGTGAATGCCAGCCTGTTTATAACAATAATTTTCCATAATCATAACAGATGCACCAATTGTGTCTCGGCGTGAATCAGCTGTAACATCACCTACTGAGCTTGGTCCTCCCATATTAGAGGTGTCAGTTCCAGCCACACCTACGCGTGTGACTCCTCCATTATCATCACGTTCACGATCACCTTCCCCAGATAAAGAAGACCTGTGGGAATCAATGGTCAGACACAGGTTAGTTACTGATGATGTCTTTTCAATTATGTTTGGCAAATGATAATTATGTACTTATATCATTACCATACGGCCTTTCTTTGGAAAAGAAATAGTTCTGTATTGGACATAAGTAGAGGGAGATATTTGGTGTGTAAAAGATTTTGACTTCAGTCATTCGTACATGCTTTTCTCTTTTCTAAGTAATGATAAGTCAGTTGACTGTATGTACCTCTTATCACATTTTGTTTATCAGTTGTTATGAAGAATGTGTACAAACTTTAGTTGATGCCAGAGAAATGTCAGAAATATTATTGATTTTACATGTGTTAATCTTTCATGATGTGAAACTGAAAAGAGGAGTACTTTACTCTGCCATAGTTTACTGTTTATCTGTCACTGGCCACTCTTGGCAGTAAGAGAGCATTCCTTGCTGTGAAATACCGTCAGGTCAAGACATGTGGAGTTTGGCTATATTTTAAAGATTCGTCTATATCATTTGAACTGTTAAAATCCTCAAATAATGTAATGGGAGTAGAAGTTACCAACGATGAAAAGTTTAACTTGACCATAACACTGACTTATAAGCCACATGATGCCATTTTGTGGGACTGTGATAGGGACCATCGTTCTTCCATGGGACTGTGGTAGGGGCCATCGTTCTTCTAAATTATATACTTAATTCAGGTGCATGGGAGTGGAGTTACTAGTAAAAGTCACAAAATAATGAGCTAGGTACAGTGTAGTTCTTTGTAAAGGTTATGAAAATGAATAGTTATGGTCAGCATGATCTGTTATTGTTCAGCATACATTACTTGAAGCTCTGATCCACAGTCAAATTGGGAGAGCGGTTGACTGTGTTTTACCATGTTCTCATAGAAAGTTATATGAAAATATGGTGTTTGAGATGAACAAATTTCATTCAAGTATACCTATAATAGACTCCCTTATTTCCATTTCTCTCACAAGTACATCTGCTTTTAAAGATTCTAGTCCTTGTGCTTGAGGACATATTTGGGCACAAGTTGAAATTCAGGGCTTAAGATAATATTTTCCTGAAATTTAAAACATTTTTCCTCATTTGGTAGACTATAGCTGTCTCCCTTTTTTTTTCATATGCTTTATAGTCATCACAATGGGCTACTTCACCTTACCCATTATATAGACTGTATAGCATTAGTATTTTTCCCGTTTATGAAGAGTCTAATTTTTTAGAATTAAAAAGCCTTTTTTTTTTACAGTTATAGTGATAAAATTTCATTTTTCTTTAGTGAATAAGATATTTTTGCCTGTTTTGTATTGTAATGTTACAGTATTATCCTTGCTTAACATTTTAATATTGAACTTTTTTCTTTTCCTTATTTACAGTAGGTAAGCCAGAACACCTAATTGGTGAGTGTTAAATTGAACATGTATTCAACTGTTGTAGCAGCTATCATTATAGTGCTGATTATGGCTTCATTTTGAATCATAGTTGCTGCCCTGGAGCATCCTGCTTTACAGATTGTAGCAGCTGTCATTATAGTACCATTTATGGCTCAATTTTGAATCATAGTTGCTGCCAAGGAGCATCCTGCTTTACAGATTTTGCCATCCATTGATTTAGTATTTTTTTGTGAACTGTGCAAATAATAGTTTAAAAGCAGAAGTAGTTGTGCAGATTAAATGGGGAAAGATTCTCATACTACTTCTCTATTGAGTGCTTTTAAAAGCAGAAGTGGTTGTGCAGATTAAATGGGAAAAGATTCTCATAGTACTTCCCTGCTGAGTGCTTTATAAATTAATCCCAGTTTCATGTGATTTTATTTAATAGCTGAGCTAATTATTTGATTAACAATTAAGATTAAAGTGATTGCACTAGTGTATATGAT
Organism: Panulirus inflatus; assembly: GCA_032361765.1. Classification (NCBI taxonomy): domain Eukaryota; kingdom Metazoa; phylum Arthropoda; class Malacostraca; order Decapoda; family Palinuridae; genus Panulirus; species Panulirus inflatus. The sequence continues at coordinate 13,552 of JAUUDY010026850.1, forward strand.
TAAGTTCAAAGATCGTAACTGACCTTATGTGGTGTGCAAGGAAGACTTCTGAAGGTTGTTATGTGCTTTTATCATGGAATTAATACATGTGTGAGATTAAAAGGTGGCATGAGAGAGTTGTTGGAAATTAATGTGGGTATGTCTCAAGGTTATGTAATCTCTCCATGATTGATTAATATTTTAATGTATGGGGAATTGTGTAAGATGAGACTGAAGTGGGATGATTGTGTTGTGATAACCATTGACAGGCAGAATGGAAATTGTTGCAGTTGTTCTGGGCAGATGATGCTTTGTTGTTAGTTAATTCAGAGGAAGGGTTCGATAAAGTGATGGGCAAGTTTGATGATTTATGTCGGTGGAGGATGCTGAAAGTGAATACAAATGAAAGTAAGATGCTAGTTTTGAAATAGGAAGGGAAGGTCAGATTGTAAGATCAGTTTTCTTGTTGAAAAAATATTTGGAGTAAGATGCAGTTGTTATGAGTGCAAGTGCTGGTCTTACTTAAAAAATCAGACTTATAGTGTAAAGTGAAAAAAATAAGAAGCACTTATAGAAGTATGGAAGTCCATAGTTTACTTCAGTACACTTGGCATTTATTGAGGATGTGTGTGAGTGATGTGGAGGCTTTTTGTATCTAATTCACCCCATTATATTGACAGTGTAGTAGTATTGATGATAGATAGGTAGATAGATATGTGATAAAGGTGGTCTGAGAGAGGAAGGTTGTTAAGAAAGGGTAAAGGGAAGAATAAATAATTTTAGAGAAAATGTCAAAGAGAAGGTATTGTTTGGAGACATTGGAGAAATATTGAGAGTTTGTACAGAGATCAACATTATCAGAAATTGGGGAACCGTGTTTTTATAAGTTTAGCATAAGAGTCAAGTTTATGGTGTTGTTTGAGAGAATGGAAGTGAATTCATTAATATTCCTGCCATTTAATCCTACATTATATAACAAAGCTATTTGCCTGGAAGTTGAACTTGAAGACGTATGTCTGAATGTGCAGTACAATATTATATTTAAACTAGAGCTGAGGATTGATAAAATGAACAACACTAATAAGTAATATCCGAGTCCAGCATAGCTCAGCAAAGTGTGTGACTAAAGGTTAGAATCGAGACACATACCCATGTTGGTATAGAACATGATTCCATTTTCAAATGAGCTAAGGTTTTATGAAGTTCAAGTGATCAGAAACAAAGTTCAGGGTTCATACATATACATACTGTACATTCATAAGTACAGAGAGTTTAATATTTAGACTTGAGTTGATTATTAATTGAGTTATGAATTACCACAAGTTTGAAAATATTCCGACATGAGATAGTGAAGATGTTGATAAGAATCAGGTTCTTGATGCAGTTAAGATGATGAGAAATAGGTTCAGGATGTGGACGTTAAATTTGGATGTGCAGGTTTGCTTTATTTTGAAACGAGCTAAACATGAGCTGAATTAGCAGTAGTAGCTTGTTAGTAGCTTGATATACACTTAACATGATTTAAACAGACCTGTGTTTATTGTAGACCAGTTTTTCTCTCTTCCATAGAAGCACTACCTCCCTTCCTTTATTCATATACTTTCTGTTATGCTTCATCTGAATGGCTGTATCACTTGTAATCACAACTCTATGCTTCCTTTCAGAAATTGCTATTTTTATTTATTTTTTTTCCACTATACTCCTTTGCCACTTCCTTTTCAGTCTTCATTATTACTACTTACCCATTATATATACAGATAACTTATGCAGTGGTCAGTCTTCTGACATCAGTTTTTAATGCACGCAAATACTGCCTTCTTTAGTGGTTTGGCAGCCAAGCTAGTTTACAGAATTCTTCAGGTTATGCTTTGAGCATTGCATTTTGAGTCGTTAGCTTTAGAGAGTGTGGAGTTGGTCTTCAACTGAAGTGTCATGAGAAAGATTTTGCTTGCCTTAGTCCATTGATTTACACACACACACAAAAAAAAAGACCTACATAATATTATTGATTTAGAAAGTAATTGGTACTTAAGTTCAAAGCTTTCATTTGAACATTTGTACAGATGCATGATATTTCACCATCTCTGAACATGAGGTGAAAATGATAAACAGTCTTAACAAGGCTGAATATTCCCAGCATGACGTAGCAAAATTAGTTTCGGGAAACTTGTAGTTCAATGTATGTATGGTTCATGGTGAAGTGCCTGAGGATTGGTGGAATGCATGCATAGTACCCTTGTACAAAGGCAAAGGGGATAAAGGTGAGTGTTCAAATTACAGAGGTATAAGTTTGTTGAGTATTCCTGGGAAATT
>JAUUDY010026961.1:0-15842 GCA_032361765.1 Panulirus inflatus
TATCTCGGTGGATTATTACCGACTGGTTGTCTTGTCCTCTCCAGACAAATGCTGAGACATTATAAATGTAATGATTATTCTAGGAAGCGAACATAAGCTCACTTAGAAAGCATTTTCCTGAGTGAATTGACAAGCGGTAAAGATGTCTGTGTTTGACTGTTTCAGTGATTTTTTACGAGCTTTCTTGAATTGATTTAGGAAGGACAAGACTTGGACTGTTACTAAAAGTTTTTCATCGGGATGAGCTTCTAGTTTCACCTTGTGCTTTCAGTTTACCATTGTGGTTCATTCAGTACTATACCATTGCTTTTTACAGCACCTATTCGTGACCAGGTATAGTGACTGTTACACTCAGCTGAGAACAGTAGTTATATTTCACACCTTTACACACCACCAGAGAAGACTTACCATGTCTCCCTCCCCAGCAACTCCACCACACACGCTGGAGGCAGCATGAAAGACGACACATTAAGGGAGTCCGTGGTGTCATCCCGACAAAAGTCAGGTTATATTTTGTGAGGAGGAACTTTTACCTCAGGTCTGGAGTCCATCTTTTGGGCTTTTCTGTTCTAGGACATGATGCATTATCCCATTAGCAGTGAGTGTCTCGTAAAATCTGAAAATGCAGTTACTCTGTCAGAGTTCAACAGTTTTGCTTACATCTACTTGAATTTCTTTCACAAACCAGTTCTTGAGTTGCTGGATTCCGTTCAAAAAACTGATGTGTGAAGGACTCCACCTTAAGTAACACATCCTGTGTTGACCATCGGTACATCGCCAACAGCAGCCTCATATATTGTTCTTAACGTCCAGCCTTAAGGTCGTGTGACTACCAGAAGAGTAGAGAGACCTGGGTCACAGTTTTGATTGACATGTCACCCACCTTCCCGAACGGGTCTGGATACCGTCTGGGTGCGGTCAAGATATCGAGTATGAGGATTCATTTACGTTACACAGAGTTTGATTCCTCATTAATAGGATCAGTATATATCCTTCATGAACTATGATTAACTCTGAACTGTGCAGCTGTGTTGCAGATAATGAGTGATTATCTAAGCTGCGAATTCTTTGAAGGATTCATTTCTTTTTGTTGAAAGGAATGATATCTTTGACCATAGCATCTGATTTCAGTCTTCATCCACATAGGGATATATTTGCTTTGCATGCCCTTCCTTTGTCTATCTTACCATAAAACGTGTCAATCATTCAATGGTATAACAATGATTGTTCTACTTGCTCACAGTCAATGTCATTCAAAAATACTAACAATTTATCTAGATCAGTTGTTATCCTCAAACCCATAAAAGAGTTTCTTTTCTTTGGTCATGGAGCTGTTGTCTTTTTGTATATCACTTCACGCCACGTACACAGGAGGTCAATAAACTCTTGTGTTTCTAGCGTCACCAATATGCCTGAGCGTCGTGCGTTCATCTTGATTCGCATCCTGGAATGACAACACCAGCAGACTGGCCGCTCTTCAGCCCAGCGTCAACTGCCCAACACAAACACGTGTCATGTTTTCATAAAGTTATGATGTCATAAAATACGATTTTTTGACCCTGTCATAAAACTCTCATTCTCTCTGATAATGATAATGGAGACGAAAAATAACGAATGGCAAACGTTTTGGTAGGTAATTAATTTGCATATGCATTATTCCATGCTCCAATCAACACATTTTGGAAAAAAAAAATATAGTTATGCATGGTTGAACACATTGTGGAAAAACTAATTCATACCTGCATGAGTGACACTTGATGTCTAGATAAACATAATAGCGCCAACATCAGTGATTGATTTCCTCTGCTGTAAATATGCTACAAATATGGAGGGAAATGTTCCGACTCTCGAGTCAAGTATTGGCTAAGCGACCCTCGGTAGATGCTGATAACCATAAATTCAGCAACAACATGTTGTTAATTCATTATATATATTGTCATTATCGTAGATACCACCAGTGTTGCTCATGTAGTGAGAATAATTATCATAACCTCAATTTTAGTTTATGCAGTTCACATCATCATCTCGACTGTAGGTATACACGAATGTTATCATTGGTCATTCTGTTATCAAAATTTAAGGTCCATATGTATGAGAGGCCAGCGTTCTCTCCATAGTACATTATATGAATATCCATTTATGTATTCTAAGATTCTCCACAGTCGTCTGACTCATGACTGAAGATTCATTAATTCCTCACCGCACTTTACAGACAAGCGGGGAAGTCTGTGCCTTAATACCTTCACGTTCACCAAGACATTCCTTCAAAAACTTTGAATAAGACCATCACTCTCCACACGTCAGAAGGAACTCAGCGACTGAGAAACGAGGACCTTTCTTGCTTCTTAAGATTTCAGACTTCTCTGCTTAGGTTAGGAATCATCATTTGTTGTTGCTGTTGTTGTTGTTGTTATTGTTGACGTGATTTCTAAGATTTCAAAATGCAGTTACTCAACAAGTAGAAATAAGTTTTTGTTTTGTAATAATTCTTTCGGCACACGTAATAATGAACAAGTGAAAGATGAAGACAATAATGAGCTTGTCTTCTGCGTGTTAAAGACGTCGCCAGAATCATTGGGAATGGTGATATCCATTCTTCTTCATCTTACGTCACTCCACCTCCGAACATACATATATGAACACACAAGGTTTCAATGTAGTCAGTGACGGGAGAGGAGATATTCAGAAAAAGGCAGTTCACTTAGATTTCCTTTCAGTAAATATTATGATCTTTATTCTTGCTACAGAGGTGGAAGTCCTCTTGATTCTTCTCTGACGCTGATCTACACGTGCCATTCTCTTATCAGATGTATTATTGATATCATTTAATAGAGTAATTCAGTCATAGATGCATATTACATGGCTGCATTCAGGGAGATGTTTGGATACGAAGTTTGCATTATTGAATTGTCTGTGGAAAAAATTATGATGTTTAATGTTCTTTGAATATTACTGTCGGTACATAGGAAACAAAGCTGTAATAACATTTACATTTCATTTCTTTTTCATATTCGACAATCACTTCAGAAGAGGATATGTAATTCAATTTTAGTATTAAATGTGAACCAACAACAACTACAGTGAATTCCCAAAAGCAACAAATGAATTGCCAATTAACGACATACACAACAGTTTGCTTTGATGCAAATTCAAGCGAGGTTGACTGAGATACAAATGTGATGACTCATCAGTCATGTTTTCCTTCTTGATATTAAATAACAATTGTTCTACATCGTGACCCCTGCCACCTACAGTCGACTGCGCCGTTGTGACTGTAATCAGCTGGAATGACTTGACATAAAAGAATAGATATTCCTTGAGTGCTTCCCCTTGACTGGTACGACCGGCCGCTTACAGTCAGACATTAGGTGACCGACGTTAGCTGACCGACTCTGACTGGCATTAACTGACAGGAAGCAATGAACCGCTTGGTTTAGTGTGTGGTGAGTGGCAGTGAGTGGTACAGTGTGATGCTGGTGAGTACAAGAGACTGGCAACAAGAGAGACATAATACAGTCCTCCCTGGTCTGTACTGTGGTGCTGACTGGCACTGACTGGTAACGGAACCTTGGCACTCTAGCTCATACCTTGTCAAGCCAAGTGGCTCACCATCAGATGATGCCAGTAGCAGTGCCTCCAGTGACCAGTGACACCCAACAAGCAGCGCCACCACTGACCACTGTCACCACATTAACCTCCCTCACTCAAGTGACCAGCAAATCCTCCCTGTGACGTCATTAGTGGAGAAAACTATATCCATCTTGATGAAAACATTGTCTAATGAGGAACTACCCTCTCCCTCCCCACTTCCTCCCCACACTCTGCTTCTCCCCAGTCCTGGCCTCTCATAACTACCCAATCCCCCCCTCCTCTCCTCCTCTCCACACACCTGGCCACAAAGGGACATGGTAGGAAGCTGGCCAGGCAGGATGCCCCCAGCACATCAGCCAAGCAGCTTCTGCTTCAACCGGCAATAATTACGTTCCTGAGTAATTACCAGAATATAATTTTCCGTCCGTCGTAAAATTTCTTTCTTGTGTCTTTAAGATAATGAAGATAGAAGGGAGATGCTTCTTTACACCGAAGAGAAGGAAATGTAAAAAGAAAGAAAATTGGAATAAAGAATTAGATCATAATTTTTAAAGGAAAGTTTGATATGCAAATTACAAGTTATGAAATGGGTGATTATTCATGTCAAACATTCATATGGAAATTACAAATTATCCAAAAAAAGAGCAATAGATTATTTAGGAATATATTACGTTATAAAGAGACAAAAGCGCAACGGTCCATAATGAATAGGTTTTGTTTAACGTTTATAACAATAGAAAACATATATGATGTGTGTGTGTGTGTGTGTGTGTGTGTGTGTGTTTGTGTGTGTGTTGACAGTGTAGCAAAACTTGGCATAATGTAGAACTAATCATAGCTTGGTAAATCATCACACTAACATATAAACAATCTCAAGATGTCGTATATCCACGTTGTGTTGCTCCCAGGAAGAACACAGTTGAAGAGGAATCTTTACTGGGTAGATCAAGATAACCTGAGCCTTGCATGCGGCTCAGTAAAGGGTAATAAGACGACATGTGTTCCAGCCAATTACCTGGCTCTACCCGCTGACACGCACCCCTTAATATTTTCTTTATTCCATTCCTTTTATCTCTTTTACTCTTCTTTATCTATTGTATCTTTATCTATAGTATCTTTTCATGATAGACACTGTTGATATCATTTACCTGTTGTTATTGTTATTGTTAGTATCACCTGTTGTTATTGCTAGTATCACCTGTTGTTACTGTTAGTATCACCTGCTGTTATTGTTATTCTTGGTGGTACATCAGTCTCCATATGTTGACCTCCTCCGCTTCCTTTATGTTGGTCCTGTTTCCTTGTATCAGGTTGACGTCTGTGGTCAGTGTTGGCCGTGTCTGGGGTTCATCTGGTGGTGTCTTGTGTGTGTATAGTGTGCCTGACCTGCTTCCTGCCCTCGACCCTGTTGTGGTGGTGGCCTGTGTGGGGGAACATGTTATGGCTCTTTAGGCAGGTCAGGTTGGTCACTGGCTATTCTTCTGCGTGGATTTATTGGGATATCCTGTTTGTTGCCGTTCAACACTACAGTTAAGTGAAAAAGCTTTTAACAAACTGACTATTACCCTTTAAATTCTGGTGTGTTCAGTTTAATGGAACGAGAGGTCAACCCCGCGCGGAACATTCTCAATAGAGACGGGGGAATCGTTACATTGAAAGCTGATATTCACAAGTGCTATCTCACTCCAACAGGAAAAATGGATACTTCACACCGCACCAAAGCGGTCGTTGTTTCCAATACTTAACTAAGTGTAAAACTGAAACACTTTATCATAGCATTAATACCGACTTTCCAGCCTGTCCTTTCCAGACGTAAATTATAGAATAATACAGAGTATTGATTGTTCTGGATTATTTTAAGAACATCTGGAGAGTATTTTCCTCATGGATTGTTAAGCCGTAAGTGTATCTATTTTTGATCGAATACAATTGGTTTCTAACCTCATAGGTTCGTACCGGTGGCAGCGTTGTACCAGCACGAAGTCCCTGCCCATATTGAAGTTCAATACATTAGTTGATGTTCTGAATCTTCAGTTACATAAGGTTATGTTTACTTCACATAGCATGTGATCATTGAATCAATATTCATTTAGCTAAGTATGATGAGGCAATGCACCTCCTCACTCAAGGTCACTGCCGGTCAAGGAAACTACAAATAATTTCGAATCAATGATTCTCTTGAGGTCAGTTAAAACGTTTCAGCTCACTGGTCCTACGCAGTTTATAAGTCATGATCCCTTCTCTGTCTTCCTTTGTTACCATCTTCGTATGTGTTCTTTAAGCCCACCAGAAGCGGGTCACTCCCTCGCTCTGTGTGACCATAGCTCATTACAAACCTGTGTAATGTTTCATAAAGTTTTCATGCAAATAACATGAATTTTGTGACCCTGTTACAAAAGTCATTCCCTATGATAATGATAATGGAAACGATAAATAATGGATGATAAACATTTTAGTAGAAAATCAATTCACATACGCCAACTCTTTGTTCCAGTCAAACACATTTTGAAAAAAATAAACATACGTGATTGAATTAGCTGCTTAAACAAATCAATTCAATCCTGCATGTGATGACCCTTATGTCCTACGACCAGTAGGGAAAATACGTTGGTAATACTGTGCATCTTGGTAATGTAGTTGGTTCATCCTACATTATCTGTATCGCAGGTAACACCAGCGTCGCTCATTTGATAAGAATAATTCTGATAACATCAAAACAAGCTATGGAGTTCTCGTCATCCTATATGTGAACACCAGTGAGTTCCCTCCACATTACGTCACATGAATATCTATCTACATGTCCTAAGATTCCCCACAGTCGTCCGCCTCATGACGGGAGATTCATTACAGACAAGTGGTGGAGTGTGTACCTTGATCCCCCTCCTTAGAAAAATGCAAGTAAGACCATTCCTCTCGACACGTCAAGAGGAACTAAGATATCAAGAAGCGAGGATTCTAGTCAGTTATTAAGCTCTTGAAATTTCTTACATTGTCTGAAAAATATTAATTTCATTTCGAGTTGTATTATCACGTGTTCTGAGGTTTCAAAATGGAATTGCTTACAGAGTGAAAAAGCAGTGTTTTGTTTTTCCAAGTTTTCATGTATAGTTTTAGAACACGTAATGAACCACTGAAATATTGAGGACAACAAGGGAACTTCCCTTCCAGGTGCTAACAACACCTGAATCATTTGTGATGATGAACTCCAGGTATTGTCTTCATGTTATCTAATGTTCTCTGATGACAGCGCAAAGACGTTAACCTATCACTCGATATGGTGTGAGAGCAATTATGTAGCGAAGGTAATTTACGAAAATGTCCTTTCAAAAACTACATTTTTCCCCTTGGAGGTGCCAGGCCTGACTTCCTAGGACTGTCGTCTGTGATTTTCTCTATGAGATAACGATTATCAGGTTCATGATTGGATGAAAAAGACAAAATGAGATTCTTAGTTCACTGTGACTATAATGTCTTTATAAAGATGAATTTCATTGATGTCCTCAAAGAATTGAGATGTCGTAATGAAATGTCATTAATCTTGCTAGATAACCTGAATCACTACTTTACTAACAGGGTAAAGTAGTGAAGGTGTTGAGTTATCGTCTGTGCCACTGTTATTGTATCGAAGAATCAGATTGTTGTGTCAGAAAGTTAATCCGCCGTGTTCCTGGCTTTACAACAGTCATGCTCAGTAGTCCGATCCTTTAATGTACAATAATGTATCAAAAACGAACATCAGAATTATTACCAAGAGGCCAGATGTAGAATCTAGCAATGCTTTACGTTTAGCTTAAAAATCTTTTGTTGATACAATGGTGGAAAATCTTTTATTCCTTCCCTGAAGTTTATCTCGCAGTGCCATGCTGATAACAGAAGCAATACTGATAAGTATCACTTGATTGGGTAATTCAGTCAGAAATGCATATTGCATGGTTCCAGTTGAGGAGATTTTGGCAAATGAAATTTGCGTTGTTGAATTGGCTGTGGAAACATTATGATGCTCGCATAAATGTTCTTTGAATATTAGATACAGAGGAAACTAAGCTCGGGGTAACACTTATATTTCATTTCTCTTTAATGTCGAACATTAAGGACGGAAGCGAAGGTATGATTCAGCCTTTACATCAAAGCTAACCAACAACTACACTGAATTCCCCAAAGGAAAAATTGTTTTGCCAGTGAACGATTTAGAGAAGGATTCCCCACGATTCATGTTGCCAGTCTTATAGATCTAGATTACATTTAGACTGTCATTCTTTTGTCTCTTCATCCCTGCTTCACACACCCGGATCCCCACCTCCGTTATTGCGTATGGAATTAACTGGGATGAAATGACATAAGCGGATGACTCTTTCTTGAGTGCTTCCCACTAACCGACTCTGACTGGCATTAACTGACAGGAAGCAATGAACCGCTTGGTTTAGTGTGTGGTGAGTGGCAGTGAGTGGTACAGTGTGATGCTGGTGAGTACAAGAGACTGGCAACAAGAGAGACATAATACAGTCCTCCCTGGTCTGTACTGTGGTGCTGACTGGCACTGACTGGTAACGGAACCTTGGCACTCTAGCTCATACCTTGTCAAGCCAAGTGGCTCACCATCAGATGATGCCAGTAGCAGTGCCTCCAGTGACCAGTGACACCCAACAAGCAGCGCCACCACTGACCACTGTCACCACATTAACCTCCCTCACTCAAGTGACCAGCAAATCCTCCCTGTGACGTCATTAGTGGAGAAAACTATATCCATCTTGATGAAAACATTGTCTAATGAGGAACTACCCTCTCCCTCCCCACTTCCTCCCCACACTCTGCTTCTCCCCAGTCCTGGCCTCTCATAACTACCCAATCCCCCCCTCCTCTCCTCCTCTCCACACACCTGGCCACAAAGGGACATGGTAGGAAGCTGGCCAGGCAGGATGCCCCCAGCACATCAGCCAAGCAGCTTCTGCTTCAACCGGCAATAATTACGTTCCTGAGTAATTACCAGAATATAATTTTCCGTCCGTCGTAAAATTTCTTTCTTGTGTCTTTAAGATAATGAAGATAGAAGGGAGATGCTTCTTTACACCGAAGAGAAGGAAATGTAAAAAGAAAGAAAATTGGAATAAAGAATTAGATCATAATTTTTAAAGGAAAGTTTGATATGCAAATTACAAGTTATGAAATGGGTGATTATTCATGTCAAACATTCATATGGAAATTACAAATTATCCAAAAAAAGAGCAATAGATTATTTAGGAATATATTACGTTATAAAGAGACAAAAGCGCAACGGTCCATAATGAATAGGTTTTGTTTAACGTTTATAACAATAGAAAACATATATGATGTGTGTGTGTGTGTGTGTGTGTGTGTGTGTGTTTGTGTGTGTGTTGACAGTGTAGCAAAACTTGGCATAATGTAGAACTAATCATAGCTTGGTAAATCATCACACTAACATATAAACAATCTCAAGATGTCGTATATCCACGTTGTGTTGCTCCCAGGAAGAACACAGTTGAAGAGGAATCTTTACTGGGTAGATCAAGATAACCTGAGCCTTGCATGCGGCTCAGTAAAGGGTAATAAGACGACATGTGTTCCAGCCAATTACCTGGCTCTACCCGCTGACACGCACCCCTTAATATTTTCTTTATTCCATTCCTTTTATCTCTTTTACTCTTCTTTATCTATTGTATCTTTATCTATAGTATCTTTTCATGATAGACACTGTTGATATCATTTACCTGTTGTTATTGTTATTGTTAGTATCACCTGTTGTTATTGCTAGTATCACCTGTTGTTACTGTTAGTATCACCTGCTGTTATTGTTATTCTTGGTGGTACATCAGTCTCCATATGTTGACCTCCTCCGCTTCCTTTATGTTGGTCCTGTTTCCTTGTATCAGGTTGACGTCTGTGGTCAGTGTTGGCCGTGTCTGGGGTTCATCTGGTGGTGTCTTGTGTGTGTATAGTGTGCCTGACCTGCTTCCTGCCCTCGACCCTGTTGTGGTGGTGGCCTGTGTGGGGGAACATGTTATGGCTCTTTAGGCAGGTCAGGTTGGTCACTGGCTATTCTTCTGCGTGGATTTATTGGGATATCCTGTTTGTTGCCGTTCAACACTACAGTTAAGTGAAAAAGCTTTTAACAAACTGACTATTACCCTTTAAATTCTGGTGTGTTCAGTTTAATGGAACGAGAGGTCAACCCCGCGCGGAACATTCTCAATAGAGACGGGGGAATCGTTACATTGAAAGCTGATATTCACAAGTGCTATCTCACTCCAACAGGAAAAATGGATACTTCACACCGCACCAAAGCGGTCGTTGTTTCCAATACTTAACTAAGTGTAAAACTGAAACACTTTATCATAGCATTAATACCGACTTTCCAGCCTGTCCTTTCCAGACGTAAATTATAGAATAATACAGAGTATTGATTGTTCTGGATTATTTTAAGAACATCTGGAGAGTATTTTCCTCATGGATTGTTAAGCCGTAAGTGTATCTATTTTTGATCGAATACAATTGGTTTCTAACCTCATAGGTTCGTACCGGTGGCAGCGTTGTACCAGCACGAAGTCCCTGCCCATATTGAAGTTCAATACATTAGTTGATGTTCTGAATCTTCAGTTACATAAGGTTATGTTTACTTCACATAGCATGTGATCATTGAATCAATATTCATTTAGCTAAGTATGATGAGGCAATGCACCTCCTCACTCAAGGTCACTGCCGGTCAAGGAAACTACAAATAATTTCGAATCAATGATTCTCTTGAGGTCAGTTAAAACGTTTCAGCTCACTGGTCCTACGCAGTTTATAAGTCATGATCCCTTCTCTGTCTTCCTTTGTTACCATCTTCGTATGTGTTCTTTAAGCCCACCAGAAGCGGGTCACTCCCTCGCTCTGTGTGACCATAGCTCATTACAAACCTGTGTAATGTTTCATAAAGTTTTCATGCAAATAACATGAATTTTGTGACCCTGTTACAAAAGTCATTCCCTATGATAATGATAATGGAAACGATAAATAATGGATGATAAACATTTTAGTAGAAAATCAATTCACATACGCCAACTCTTTGTTCCAGTCAAACACATTTTGAAAAAAATAAACATACGTGATTGAATTAGCTGCTTAAACAAATCAATTCAATCCTGCATGTGATGACCCTTATGTCCTACGACCAGTAGGGAAAATACGTTGGTAATACTGTGCATCTTGGTAATGTAGTTGGTTCATCCTACATTATCTGTATCGCAGGTAACACCAGCGTCGCTCATTTGATAAGAATAATTCTGATAACATCAAAACAAGCTATGGAGTTCTCGTCATCCTATATGTGAACACCAGTGAGTTCCCTCCACATTACGTCACATGAATATCTATCTACATGTCCTAAGATTCCCCACAGTCGTCCGCCTCATGACGGGAGATTCATTAGAGACAAGTGGTGGAGTGTGTACCTTGATCCCCTCATTCTCGTGATGACATTCCTTAGAAAAATGCAAGTAAGACCATTCCTCTCGACACGTCAAGAGGAGCTAAGGTGGTGAGAAGCGAGGATTCTTCTTAATGCTTAAGTTTGTCCTTTTCTGCTCAGGTCAGGAGCTGTACTTTTCTTGGACGTATAGAGCGTTTCTTAGGTTTACAGATGCAGTTACTTGGAGCCTAAAATAAAAAGTATTTAGTTCGAAACTTTTAAGTATGACTTTAGAAAATGTAGTGAGTTAAGGAAAGATAAGATAGCACAGGGACTTGGATTATTGCTGTCAACGACATCATCTGAATAATTTGGAATGATGACCTGTAGATATTTTCTCGTTTCATTTAAATCTAGTGTATCATAAATGAGAACTTTAATTCCAGCCTGCCTGGATTTTATAAGAAAATAGATATACCAAGGAAGCAATTTTCATTTCTGGAGGGTCGGTACACGAGTTCGTAGGCCGCTAAACTGTGAGTCTTACTGTCACCGAAGTGGTTCCTTCTGCTCATAGGTGAGGATGTCCTCAGGTTGGTTGGCTTGTTGGGCTTTACTGCTATCAACTGGTAGGGTTATCATGGCCGTTAATGCCATTATATGTGATTCCTTATGAAATCTGCAAAGGTTTATTGTGTCGTACCGAAATGTTTGATGTGTTTATGAAAGGGTCCGAATCTGTTCATTTATGGATTAGCTTTACGAATGGATTAAATTATCTTTTAGGCCACCGATATTGCACTGAAGGAGTCAGTTAGTTGATACGGAAGTTGGCCAGATCTCTATAGAAGTTAAGCCGGTATATAGGCAGATCTAGCATTGTTAACTATTGCATTCAGTGTTTCATTTTATGTTCATAATAATATGCCTAAAACGAACGATAAAAACACTACGCAATACATAAATTTGATTACGTTGGTAAGATGACTGGAGTAAATCGTTCACAAACGCGTGTTGCATAGCCTCCATCATAGACTTTTTTGAAAACCAAATTTGCATTGCTGAATTGGCTGTGGGAACGAAAAATGATATCTGCGTTAATCTTCTTTGAACATTGGATACACAGGAAACTATGTTGAGTTACAATTAGATTTTATTTGCCATTGATGTACGGCAAACGGTACAGAAGAAGGGATGTAATTTAGTTTTGTACCAAATCTGAACCTAAACAGACCTTGAATTCCCTAAGACAACAAATCACAGATCAGTGATCAATGTGCACAACAGTTCCTTCGTTCACAATCTTGCGAGTTACACGGAAACAACTCATGAGTTTTGTTTACCTCCTGAACATAGCAAACAATCCAGTGTTTACATTACCATACTCTTAGTGTTGCTGTTGTGCTCTTGGATTTCGTGATAACCAAAATCTAGATGAGTTTAACTTTGTTTGTGTCTTCAGAGCACAGCCGAAGTGTGAGGACTAAAATGTTAAATGTGATACATCAAAATCTCTACAATCATCTGTACCAAAAATTTACATTTATTCGGTAATCAGCCATTGAAACGAAGCAATAAACAAACAAGTATTTGTTTGAAAATATTTATGAAAAATGAATCAGTTACTATTGTCGGAGCAACAAAATGTTACTATAATTGAATTCGTTAATATTGTTACAAATTTTCATATAACTGATAAAGCTGATATAGGCTACAAAGTCATTACTGTTCGGGAAACTATAAATCTTTGCATCGTTGAAACAAGTAAAACACAATCCAAAATGTCATAATAGTCATGTAGTCGATAACGGCTTAACGTGTTAAGATTTTGATTAATTATCATTTATATGGCAGTGTTGAATATTAAGATCCAGTGGAAGAGCAGCTATCTAACCTTCACTCTGATGAGTTCTTAAAGTGGATCACTGGTTCTGGAAATGAACTCAGAAGCTTCATGGGAGAATCACAGAACGGATTAGATCATCAACTAAAAGGTTATAGCACAATCCAGGGGAAGAAGACTTCATTTCATAGACGATTTAAATCCTTATCTTCACCAAAATGAAACTGAAGTACAATTACCATTCTGTTAGTATTTTTCAGCAAAGTGTTGCACTAATGTCACTCTGTTCTTAGAACATAGTGAGAGTCACCATACTGTAATGAATATGTATTTTTGTTTTTCATTTTACATGGTCTGTATTCATTTGATATGCGTTACAGATTAACGACCATTGAGACAGTTAATATGACACCTCAGGATCTGTCATAAGTCTACAGGTTTGTGAGTTCGCCGATAAGTTAACACTTTTCATATTGTTGTTATCAGGAAATCCGTGAACATCGCTCAGGACGGTAATACCGTTAAAACCGTTAAAGCGCTTAATGTCGCTATGGTCATTACTCCTGTTATTATCATTAACGCTGATAATACCGTTAATGGCGTTGAAATAATCTACTACCGTTGTGTGCCCAGATTAATGCAACGTTTTGTGCTTCTAGACTTTGCCGGACTCGTAACTTATTTGTATGCTGATCTCCCACGGGCTTTGAGGATGTAATTCAGTTTGTCTCTACCATTCCCGTTCTGTAGGGCTCTGTCGATGGGTTAAGAGCTTGAAGAAGTCAAGAGCTTGAAGAAGTTAAAGCCGAGAACGTGAGACTTAAGAGGGTTCTTCAGGAGCAGGAGCAGGGAGATCTAGATGACTTGGTGGAAGCCATATACCCCACTGCTCAAGCCCCTTATCGAAGCAAATATAAAGGAGGCACCATCAGAGCAACCCGACTTTAAAGTAACAGTTCCTACCGACACTACAGATCATTGAACAGTCCCTACCATTCCTACAGAGACTAGTGCTCTTGCAACCGTCATAGAAGAAGTTGGCCAGGACATTGCAGATGATCGGGAAAGAAAAAACGCTATCTATAAGGTTTCATCGGTGGCCCCCAAAAGACCATCCGGATGAACATGAAGAACCTTGATAACACACATAAGGCATCCTTCTACGAAATCATGGACTACTTGAACGGGCTTACCTGCGTTAAGTACACGAGCGTAACTGGGACCTATCCAGAGCTGGAAATACAAAAGGACCCAATGAGCTGCGCTTCTCACGTTGGCTTCAGGGCGCGGCCCACGCAGCCTCTGTTCCTGAATTCAGACTGCTACGGTCGCCAGGGAATTCTCATTCACGAGCTGTTCCATGCCTCTGGCTGCAACCACCAGCAGACCCGCCCTGATAGGGACAACTACGTCTTTGTCAATCTTACCAACGTGATGATGGGAAACACGCAGAACTTCAAGAAGGCGGAGGGTCACTACGGCTTCCTTATGACCATGGGGGTGCCGTACGACTACAGCAGTCTACTGCAATACCCGTCATGGGGTTTTGCCAAGGATCCTTCCGTCTCGACTATAACAATCAAGGACGACCAGTTCCCATTCGAACTTGGCCAGCGATACTCCCTCACTCGCTCCGACGTAGCTCGTCTGAACAGGCTTTACGAGTGCTGGGACCACTACCTCGGCGACGACATCCCAGGTGCCGTTCCTTATGAGGAATGGCACAAGGCTTACATGACGGAACTTCAGGAGAGCTACATCAGGTTCGGTGGCGCTTTCGATGCCCAGAAAACCGACTTGCCCGCTGCTCCTACAGTCCAGAAGGCACCTGAGGTGGCGGAGGTTGAGAACGCCACGAAGGGCGACAACAACTTCCTCTTCGTGACCAGCACCACCAGGATGGTCATCTCCGGCAGCCTTTTCAAGAAGGTGAACTGTACCGCTCCCGTGCAGCTGATCACTACCGCTCCCGTGCAGCTGAACACTACCGCTCCCGTGCAGCTGACGACCACCGCTCCGGTGCAGCTGAACACTACCGCTCCCGTGCAGCTGACGACCACCGCTCCGTTGCAGCTGAAGACTACCGCTCCCGTGCAGCTGATCACTACCGCTCCCGTGCAGCTGACGACCACCGCTCCGGTGCAGCTGAAGTTCAAATGTAACTCCTCTGTATCTATTATTCAAAGAGTATTAATGCAGACTTTTTTTTTTTCCATAGCCAATTCAACGATGCAAATTTCATTTGCTAAAATCTACCTGAATGGAATCATGCAATAAACATATCTGAATAAATTACGTTGCTAACTACTGCTTATCATCATTACCTCTATTGTCACTGAATGGCATGAGTGCACGCTTTTCAGAGGAGGATTAAAAGATTTTCTCCTCTATGGCAAGAGAAGTT
This sequence comes from Panulirus inflatus, assembly GCA_032361765.1. NCBI lineage: Eukaryota > Metazoa > Arthropoda > Malacostraca > Decapoda > Palinuridae > Panulirus > Panulirus inflatus. Next base: position 15,244 of record JAUUDY010026961.1, read on the forward strand.
TTAGGATATCCTGTTAAAATGGGGTGTTGGCAATATCAAATCCATGAACAAGTTGTGCTATTTTCCAGATACATCAGTGTAACTCCTGATATCACTCTTTCAGTAATATAAAAGTGGCCTGAAAAAAGAGGATTTAACCCTTCCGGCAAGTTGACCCATAGATGGGATGACCCGGGTCCTTCCTTCAGACTAATGAAACAGTTGGGTCGAACGATGCCTTCTACATCCTCGAGAACTTAAGATGAATAAAGCTAATGGTCAAAACTAAGATCTTTCATACTCACTGGTAATAGAACTTGAAATGATACACACACATACACACACAGAGACACAGACACAGACACACAGACACACACACACACACACACACACACACACACAGACACACACACACACACACACACACACACACACACACACACACACACACACACATCATATGTTAGTTTTCTTTTCTTATAACGATGCACAAAATCTGTTCATCATGACCTGTTGCTCATTTGTCTTTTCCTAACTTAATATATTCCTTAATTATCTATCATGCACCTTTAGATAATCTATAATTCCCGTATGAATATTTGACATGAATGATTACCCTT
>JAUUDY010027179.1:0-15840 GCA_032361765.1 Panulirus inflatus
GTTGTAAGCTTGATATCCTCCTGCCCACAGTTCACAATATTCATCAATCAACATAATGTTGCTTTTTCCTGAATTAAAAGGAGGGTGGCTACTGGCACATGCATAATCTTCCTTGAAGTCTGAAACACTTGTAGCATGATTCTACGTGCTAATCAGGTCTTAAGCCACTGACTGCATCTACTTTAAATATTTAGTGCCTCCCACACAACATTTTTAAATACATTAAAAAATCTATCAATACTTCGTCTTACCATTTGAAAGTTTTTTGGAAAATGAAAAAAATAGTGTATAAACCGGTACAGTTAGAAGTTTATCATGTTTCTAGCAAGCTTATTAAATGAAAAAATGTTCACACTGCAACACTGTCAGCCGTACAATGTACCCTCCTAATGCCATAATAATACATGTCTCACTATGCAGCCCAGTCGTATTTTTCAATATCATATGTCCCATTATTCATATACGTCTATGCAAATGATGCAAATAAAATCTAAATACATTATCTATGTACATGTTATCTGCCGCCTGAGAGCGCAAAATTCATGTACTATCCTCCACCTCATTCAGTTGGATATTTACCTGCTAAGTTGAAAAAATATGGGCAAAGGATATGGAAATATCAAGTGAGTTGACATCACCTGACTCACTACAGGTACTATGCAATCTACTGCACCCAGGACTTTTAAATGCCACAGACCGTATATGGCACACTCACATTCATCTGCCAGAGAGGTACTGTTACATATATAGCACAACACCAATCAATGGATCTAAATACTGCATGGAAAATAATTAATATGTAAAATTGTCATTTGCTTTCATTCAGGAAAAGTTAATCGACATGAGATCTGCCTTACAAAGTCTTCTGGTAAATAACAAGGGAAGCAGAGGGAATGTTGAGAATTTGCAAGATAAATCTACATGGAAACAATCAAACATAGATAAATACAATCTTGGAGGGACAGTGATAAGTCTGAAAATGTTTCCGAAACTAATCTCAAGCTTAAATGTTGCTAAAGACATGGGACAAAAATGGGAAAAAGGAGAAAACACTGAAAGAAATGGGTTAAGTCTTTATGTACCATTAGACTGGACTGCAATATGGAAATATAAAAAATGCTAAACAGGGATAAAGTATACTCAGGGAACACAGTAAGTCAATTATACAAAATTCCCTTCTCTGAACAGTCCTATGCTTCTACATAATCAAACAGCCACTCTATTACTTTTATTTAGGCGGCTTTCTTGAAATAAATGCCTTTGCAAAGTATCATAAAGTGCAGTGATGTGAGTGTGTGTCTATGTGGGGAGAGTCTTAGGAAATTGGGCAGCAAGTGTCAATGTCTTCATTGCAGTTGTTGCATCTGGGGTATGCTGAATTGGTGTTTGCTTTGTTGTGATGTCCAAAGCCTAAATGGGATAGTGTAACTAGTGTTTGCCTAAGAAACATCGTTTGAGATGGATGTATGTCTCTTGGGGTGGTGTTTAAGACTGAGTCAGGAGGGTGGTTGTTTAGTGCTTGTTGGGTCATTTCAATGTGTATGCATTTTGTCAGTATCATTTTGCTGGGGGGTCAGGGGATCTGACAAAAAAGGTTGTTGAAGCATGAGGCATGGAAAAACTTTCTATTTCTGTAAGGAGATTGGTGGATATTAATAAAGTGGTTTGGATGTGGTGGGTCTAGTGTTGCTGTAAAGAATTTACGGCCTAGCATGTTTGTTTTACTGTGCAGGTGTTGAGTGTTTGTGGTAGCTAAGCAGCCAGAGACTGCTCTGAGTGGTTTATTTTGAGTGGTCTGGTAGTGAAAATAGGGACACTTCAAGGATGTGCTCAGCTGGGAGTTGCAGGCAACTTTCCTTCATTCTGCTGGTGCTAGATTGCCTGCAGATGTTGCTTGCAGTTTGTCATATTCCACTGCTCTGCCTTTGTGAGGTAGCATTAGGAACAAACAAACAACAACCTTAATTGCACACATCCACTACTTAGCTTTCATGTATAACATCCTGAAAACAGAGACTAACTCCACAGCCATGCCCCAAAGAGTACTCCATCTTGAATGCTTTATACACCCTGGTTCAGCCTACTGACAGCATGTCTTGCCCACATGTACCATATTCATCCACATCATTGTTCCATGAATGCTTCTCAGCCTCCTGAAATGTTCAGACCTTAATATCCCTAAAGCCGCCATCATCCCCAATCTCTATCGCATTATTTGTTTTCCCCCTTCATTTCTGAGATGTAAATGCTTTAACTCAATCTCTGCTCAATGACTCCATATGCAAAACCATTTCAGCAAAGCCTGGCCAACTTTCTTGATCAAACATCCCTTTCTCTTACACTTATCCTTTACATGATCAACCCACTTCACAACACATATCAGCCTAAGGTATTTCATGTTACCCACCATCTTCCTTTCTTTTGTGATCAATTCCCATGATTCACATCTAAACAACATTGTCATTACTACTATACCTTCAGAAATATTCACCTTTGCCCAAATAGACAATGACCTCTCCTCCACACTCCTTACTTCACCAAAGACCTGCCCCCTCCCACTCAGTGACTCATTCAGCCTCATCTGCCGCTATGTCCACTTCCAGATACCTAAAGTACTCCACTTCTTCAAGGTCCTCCCCATCCACACTCAAACTAACCTATCTGATCCACCTACTGCACCTACTATCTTATTCTAGTTTATATTTACTCTTAAATTTTTTAACATAGTCTCCTACACTCTGTCATCAGCTTGGATAATTCTCTCAGGAGTCTGCATACATATATATAAAGTTAAAAGAAAGGATTTAAAACTTTTCAATAGTTTTTTCTAACATGCATTTTCTATACCCATAAATGTTGCACACATTTCATCTTGTCTGCTTTGTGGTTATTGCACATCTTGCCCAAATAAGAAAAACAAAATGTGGTCAACCCCCTATCCCTATATCATTTTGATTATTACATTAAAGTGGTTCAGCAATGCCAGTTACATTTCAAAAATCTTTAACAGCATAATACATTCAGCCTGTCAATGGGACATACAGGACTATATTTCAGATTTATAATATGCAATCTGAAAAAATGGAAATCCACTGTATAAATAAAAATGAACATTCAATACAGTTTTAAACCATATAAGTTTAACACAGCATTCTGGAAGGTTTCAAATATTGGAAGCAAAGACATGAAGACAGTACTGAGAACATATGATTCTATGTTATCACATACCTATGTTACTGGTTAATTCAATTCATGCAACAATGCGTAAAAGAGAAGTTACTATGATAACACTAGTTACAAAATATGGAGAATTTAAAGAAAACAGTTTGTACTTTCCTACACTATTTCTATAGCAAATACATTCATAAGCATTACACGTAAGTGATGCGAAGCCACTGGTTCCTTACAAGCATAAAGCAGGAAATGGCAATGATGCTAGAAATATGAGTGATCCTTGGAATGCCACACACTGTTGACACTGAGAATCAACCTTGTAGTCCACGAAGAGTTTGTGGCAGCCAATGTGTACAGCTGAAGCACAGCCTGAGGAGGAAGACAAGGAAGAAGTCGGATCCACCCTCAAGACTTGCACCGATGAGCCGTGAGACATTTGTATGACAGTTTACTCCTCATGATCTGGAGAAACACTCTATTCTATTCTATTCTACTCTATATGAATACATATAAAAGCATGGTGACAGAAAATCATTTTAAAATGCAAAATGTATGTATAAAAAAGAAAGCTTTATTTTATTTCTTGAGATATTACAGCTAAACACTTACTGGTCACTTTATTTGAAAGTTGGATTTTTTGCTGTGTTAGTTAACTAAAAGTTGGTTTTTGAATACCTTCAGTCAAAAAACAAAAACAAGACAACATAGTTACTGCAAGCTACAGCCATAATTCATTTACCTGTACATCCTCATTATTTTCTTGAATTATGACTCAAGTGCCAACGCCCACAAATGTGGGTCTTCCTAATATATAAATCAAAAGATCTTGGTCTACAAATCAATGTCAAGTCTTGAAATCATTTGAGTATAGTCATTTCTAGCCACGTTTTAAGCACTACCAGCATATCAAATTTGTTTCACAAAGGACAAATGAAAGTTAATAATACAGAAATTCTTTGTTGCAGAATAATATCTCATGTTGATACATTTAAGTATTTTAAAATCTTTAAAGCTAAATCCTAAACTATATTAGCAATAAATTGCATTACAAGTACAACAAAAGTAGCCAATGTTGAAAAATTTAAGTTTTGAAGCACAAAAAAATTATTCTCTCTTGGGCGGTGTTTTGCGAGCCTTGAGAGAATCTCTGGGGTCCCTATGGTGTGGAAACCTCTGAACTCCCTACCTTCTGCTGATGTAAATGCCTCTCATCACATGCTAGTCACTTAGTTGATCCTTCCTTCTGACTGGCTTGATCTGAATCTACCCACTAACCACTCAGCAAATGCCATTTAACAATGCCATAATCCACTAGCCATTGGTAACAACCTGCCACATAATTTTTTGATCTTGGACATCAACTCACTGGTGGTTATCACTGGTTCAAAGAAAGGTTTATCAAGGAAAGGAGAAGTTTAGGGATAGTAAAAACAACTGGAGCTAATGCTCACAAGAAGCTGTGCTAGAAGGAATTAGTTCTTCACAGTTCAAAACTTACATCTCTCTCAACAGTTGAACTGTCCTGTCAGCCTTACGAGAATACCAACATGGATGGTGAGTGTTTGAAGATAAACTTTTTTAAAAGAAGAAAAAAAAGAGTGGAAAAAGAATTAAAAATAAAGATAATCACATAAAATTTAATGCTTAAATGTCATCATGTGGCATACAAGGGTCCATATGCCCCAAAGGTGGGAAACCCAGTGAAACACAAGGTCGATCTTCAGCATCTAGGGTAAAGCATCATTAACACACAAGTTAAAGGATCGCCATAGACCTCTGCTGTTCATCGTTCCTTGAAAAGGACACTGTGGAGGATACCTTTAAAAAACAATTATCTCTGATATGGAAAACCAACAAAACAAGTCTCTTAGTCCAGAAAGATATGTCTTAGCTGTAATATTGAGCTTATGGAGCTCTTTCTTTTTTTACAATATTTGAGAAAATCCTGCACGCACTGTGTATAGTGGATATCAGGATGTCTGCAGTGAAAAGATTAAGGCCTGGATACAAAAACTTCTGCATTAGAGAGGTAGTGTCTGTATATAAACCTCCAACAATCATTCACACAGCAAAAAAACCTTTCTCTTGCCCATATAAGAAAATGCAAAAACTATTCAGGAAACTTAACTAAAGTATGTCCTATGTCAACGGGACATAATACTTTGTAACTTCTGGTATCTCAGTCCTCTTTTTCAACAATAACCTGTTCATAAGTTCTTTAATGTAAATTGTACTCAATCTTGTTTTAGTAATGAAGAATACTGACTTAAAGCCTTTAAAAACTTATTACAAGTCAAATTTTGCTGAAACGTTATCCCAGTAACCATGAACATACTTAGAAGCTTCGGTTCTACTCTATTGCACCAGTCTTATCTACAGTACACACACATGTATATGTGCTTACACAGACTCCTACTTATCCAAAATGTAAGAGAGAATTACAATGGGATTATCTGATGATTAAAAAATCTATTTCTGTAGTCAGGCACATCCCTCTGGATAAAGCTCCTCCCTCAGGTACATATTTTCAAAACAATACAGACATCTGATTATGGAACCCAAAGTGAGAAAACAAAATATAAAAAGCCCCTTCTGAAAGTGTCTACCACTGGTAGGCCCGTCAGGATATGGCGCTATAAGAACACCTGGTGATCATCATGTTCCCTAGGGATGACTGAGAATTGGACTGATCATGTTCTATGATTCCATTACGAGCAAAATCCAAACATGCAATTACTTCTATTCTAGTGCTCATGGTTACTCCTTCACTTTCATGATGCAGAGCCCTTAACTTTCCTTGGATGGGCCAAACACCAACTATCACATCATCAGACCAAGGGGCTTTACATCTCCAAGTGATGATTTGGGAATTGAAATAGGCCGTGTTTTAACAAGAACCACACACCCCAACAGGAGTTCTGGGTTTTGTGTACCACGAGTTACCTGAATAGGTAACAACTCAAGAACCAAGGGAAAACCCTAAGAAGAAAAGAATACTTTTAAGGTGAACAGTGTCAACATGGGTCAAGAGGGCAACTAATCTAAAGGCCTAGTCAAGCCTAAATATCCTCCTGACTTCGTTCCCATCTCATTACCCCAATAACCAGCAAGCAAGGGAAATCGAGACAATCTTGACTAACACAACCTAGAAAGGTAAAAATGCAAGAGCAAAGGTGCCCCAGAAAAGCAAAGCACTCTTCCATATAATGTTTTCTATACGAAAATCTTTAACCCTGAAAGAAGTTTACACAACTTAACGCCCTTGGAGTTGCTCTCATTCCCTATTACTTCACAGTGCAGCAATGATAAGGAAGTAGGAATGACAAACTACATGAGCCTTGTCATTAGAACCAACCCAGTAGGACTTGCAGGATGAACTTTATCCAAAAGTTACTCCTAGTGCTTCTAACACCTCCAAGAAACAAAGTCTCTATAAACAGAAAACTTCCTTCCCCCATGATCAAGCTATGGGAGTCCCATGTCTACCAAAACGTCAAACAGATAATATCAACAGAGCAGAGGCTTAAGTAAGATTAGACCATGGGTTGCACAACCTCAGGGTTTGAATCAGTAACATGGTTCAACCATCAAACTTGGTGTAACCACTTTGAAAAAGGACCCATACAATGATAGCCTCAAAATTAATAGAAAACAACCCAGAACCAGGGAACAAAGAGAAGGATGTGGAGAGAAAGTGTCACAATCCATTCAAAAAAGGAAACAACTTAAATACTTAATAATGTAAATAAATGTACAGTATTCCTCATGTAAATTATAGTACTTCAATTGCATAATATACCACACCCTAACTAAATCAGAAAAGGATACTTATCCATGGCAGAGAGAAAAAAGATACGATGAAAAAGAGGATTACTGAAGAACGTCCATACGTCTCCAATTATGAAGCAGGTCAGTAACCATCTCTTGAAGATGAGGACATCATTGCCATTTAAAGATTGTTTGTTGGTTGATGGAAAGAGCCAGTAGGCCACTAGAAGCAAACAGGTGGTTAGCAAGGGGGTAAAAGGGATTAGCCTCAAAGAAGGCAGAGAGTTAAGAGGTTTCTAACCCATGGAGATCCAAGATATTCCCTCAGGAATAATGGGATGATCTAACCCTTGAAGGAAACTGCAGTACTGTTGCCATATGATAAATCCCAAGCATCACAAGTCAATAAAATAATTACTTGATAATACATGCATTACAAAATGTGGCACCTTAATAAACTTAACAAAACAGGTCTCAAAATACACTCATCTACAAAATATTCTGGGGAGCTAAATCTTTAAGGCGAGTGCATGAGTGTTTTGCTTGGAAAAAGAAAGCTTATGAGTCAAAGACAGCAAGTTAAAATTATTCAACTGTACCAATGTGCATACAAAGAGTAAGAGTGTAAAATTTAAGTGTCCCCTTAGTCCAGGTACAATAAAGTACAGCATCAAAGCATTCACCTTTCCTGGTGTTTTTCTTTCATCTTGGTGTCGCATGTTGGGAAGGTATCCCAAATAATGATTATAAAAAGAACCATGTCAAAAAGTAAGTTAAAGAGTATAGTATAAATATACTTACCTTATACTGATATTATGAAAGATTTACAAATCCAGATGTGTCTGCACCAAATAAATAAGACAGTTATCATATTGCCAAAAAAATTTAAACTAAAGAAAAAATTGCCGACAGGTAATGTGGAACATGCAAAGCTTGCTCTGTGAGATATATTTTGATAGCCTAAGTCTGTTCTATTCATAAAGAATTACAGAAAACTTTTATGATTAACAATGTTTTGCAGGATAATGCTAAGAGCTTCTAAATACATTCTTCAATCTGCTGATACTTGAGACAATTTCTCTTTCTCCTGAAGTACCTCCAAACCATGAAACAGTCTTCATCAAATAAGTGGTAAAAGGTGATTAAGCTCCGTGCAATGCATATTCATATGTATGGGACCACATCACGTATCACCTGCATACAAGGATAAGCCTCAACCTCTTTACATTACTAACGTTTTGTGCTAGGTATTCTTAACCACTTCTCAGATTAAAATACAAAGGTAAATGCTAAACAATATGTACTATACTTCTTCACCATTACTTTAATAAATGCAAAAGTGTAAATGAAACTTGCAAACCAATCAACTTATTCTGAAATTTTAGCCTACTATCATACTTATCTTGAAAGCTACATCTCCAGTACTTGACAATGACAGCCTATTCTCTTTCTTAAAACCTATGATTGGCAAAATCTTATGCAAGACAGCGCTTAAAACATTGATGGGGAAGGGGTTAAATAACTGCATGGTCTAGTACTTTAGAAACAGATAGAAGCATCCATATTCAGCATAAAATAAGGGGTACTGAGTCAAGAGATCTAGAGGATGAGTGGAGAATACATATGGAAGAGTAAACTTTACAAAGGAAAAGGGTAGAAGGGCACTAACTCAACTTAAAAATGAAATGTAACAAATAAGTAATGCTACAGTGAGTACATAGGCCTGCAAGCTATGGTCTTATACAGCCTAATTAATTAGAAGTGATACAGTCTGGTGCCAGACACAGCTACAAAGATTGAACTTACAGAAGTAAAGTTAGAGCAAATTTTACAAATTCTTCATATGCATTATGGGTGTTCGGTGAATTAGTACCAGATACAGAAAAAGACCTCAATGTGTATCTCAAAATGTCTTAAATAAACAAATTGGAGCAGGAAATCTGCTGGTAAAGTTACAGGAACCATGAAGTGATTGAAAAATTGCTTTAAATATTTGCATGTAAATATTTTGTAAAATGCGAAGGTTCTGAGAGCAACGAAGAATGTGTGGAAAGAGAATACATTATCTCAGAAAGTGAAAATGGGTACAGTAGTTCCAACAATAATCTATGGTTGCAAATTCCAATAATAATATATGATTGCAGGGCATGGGCTACAGATGGGGTTGTACCGAGGAGGGTGGATATGTTGGAAATGAAATGTATGAGGACAATATATGATGTCAGAAGGGTTGATCAAGTAAATAATGATTAGGCAAGAAAGAGATGTGGTAATAAGATGAGTATGTTTAAGAGCGCCAAAATAGTTTGGACATATGGAGAGAATAAGCAAGAAGTTGACAAAAAGGATATGTGTCAGAGGTAGGGGAAACTGAACTGCAGATAAAAGAAAGTATGTGAATAAGATTCTGAGTGCTCAGGGGCCTGAACATGCAAATGGGTGAAAGGTATGTATGGGATAGAGAGAACTGGACTGATGTGACATATAGGAGGAAAAATGCTGTTAAGAGACCAAACCAAAGTATGTGAAGCAAATGGGGAAAACCAAGGAAAGATCCATGAAGCCAGGCTGTGGTTAGGGGGTTGCTGTTTCAGTGCATTACACATGACAGCTAGAGAATGGATGAGTGAATAAGGCCTTTTCTTTATATGTTCCTGGTGCTACATTGGTATTACAGGTAATGGCAAACAAGTATGAAAAGAAATTTAGAAATTCTACCATGCATACACTAAAAACAAGTGTGAGGGAGAGTAGCTGGCAAGTGTGGGGAGGAAATTTCTTTGTAATACAATAACATGGAATGGAAGTGGCATTAATTTTGAGTGGATCTCAAAACTGTATAAGGAAACATGGAATGGTAGATGTCTACCAGATGGCTGGACAAAGGCTATTTTGCTGCATTAGGGTAGTAAAGTGAGCATAGCTGGCAAGGTATATGAGAGAATAGTGAATAATTGCATCAAGAGGATTAAGTGAACCCCATAAAGGTGAAGAATATGATAAGTTTACAAATGGACGAATGGTGTACACTAGATACATGCACTTAGATGTTTAGTGGAAAAAGTCCTAGGTAAAAAGAAGAATGATGAATAAACTATAAGATTCTAGCACCTTATATCTATCTATATCTCCAATGACCATTCCCTCCAGGACCTCCCATCAAAGGGGTGGCCATGGTAAAAGAGTCTCCACTTATCCTTGTCCTTACATGCCTCCCACACATACACTATTCAATGCATTCTTCCCCAATTTACCTCCCTTCAGTAATATTCCACTCTTTTTATAAATTCCACATAATCAAATCAAAACAACAAGTAAGTTCTAAAGAAAAAAATCTCCCTCCTTGTGATAGGCCACTGTACTTCTATCGTTTTCCTTCCATCCTCCATACCCACACATGTAACAACTACTGCTTCACCTTCTCCAACATTAATCAGTTCTTCAAAATACTCTTTCCATCTTCCTTTCACTTCCTCCTTTCTTATCATCTATATCTCTGACACCCATTTCCTCTGGGAATTTCCTCAAGGAGGCAATGGCAAAAAGGGTCTTCATAAATGGTGAACCCCAGTGCTGTTTCTTAGCCTTTAATGCCTCACCCGTAATAGGCTACTGGCAGAGGGCAACTCCAGTACAATGTTTCATCCTTCTGATTCAGCAACTCTCTTAATTCCCACTCTACATCTTACATCTACCTCTTTCCTTTTTCTCCTTCCAATGCAATTTCCTATTTTCCCAAAACAATTCACTCACTTTCTCCCAAAATCTTCATTTACACTTTCTTTGATTTCCTCTATCAGCCTTTTAACACTTTCCTCACACATAGTCATCCCTCCCCCTCAGATGAACTTCCAGTGGTACATTCCTTTCAAGCAATCTACCACATGCCTTTCTTCTCTTCTGAACCATTTTCAATCTCATCTGTCCACCATGCATTTCCAATTCTATTATCTCACAATCCTGCATCCAATTACTAATTCTGCAATCTTTACTATTATTTCTCTAAACATTTTAAAAACCTCATTCACATATGACTGCAGCCCTACACTTACTGCATTTTCATCTAAACAATCTGCCATCCTTCTTTTATATTCCTCCTTGCATTGTTTCTGATTCATCTTCTCCCTTGCCCAAACTTTCATCCCCCTATTCTTCCTTATGCCATACCTCCACTTCTCCCTGATCCTTACTAACACAAGCACTGCAAAATGGTCAGAATCTCCAAAGAATCCTCTCACAACTCTGGCATTTAGCACAACCTTTCATCTACTGCCACATAATCAATCAAGCCCCATTGTTCTTCTCTTTCATCATTTCTCATCTATGTATATCTGTTGATCATCTTGTGCAGAGAAAAGGTGTTTGTAGAGAATCAATCCCTCTCAGTACGGACATCCGCAAGATACCTTCCATTCTCATACACCATCTATTCTTACATATGCACTCTTCCCATAATAAAAACTCTGACAGCATTCCATAAGCCTTCCATGAACACCACAGAGAGCTGGAACTTCGTAAATATTTTTCCCTCCTTATTTCACCAAGTGCATTTTCTAAATCTTTCTTCAACACATTTCTACACTACCCAACCCTTTCCAAAATCCACCTTGTTCTCCACCTGCAAGGGGTTCAGTATTCCTTTTAAGTTATGATCCTACCAAATACCTTATATCACTTTCATTTTCTTTATCCTTGTAAAATGGAACAATTAGTAGTAGTTGGTAGGTACCCAGTGAAAATGGAGGTATATTACTAGTACTACCCACCTGGGTACTGGAAGGGTCAGACATGGCCATGTAATAAGCAAGCACCTCAGTGGTTGTCTAGTTGCACTCCTTTGTCCCAAGTAGCTGTCTTTTCTTTCGGCCTCACACATACATGGAATGCTGGCATTCTGTCCACATACATACAATCTCTCCTTGTCACAGATAACACTTGACAACTATTAACTCGTGCAACCTATTCTATGTAACTCTAGATTTTCCTACCACAAGCGCTATGCCTTAGCCTTGCCATTCTTCCCTTCATTTGTTACATAGACAATCTCTAATCTGTGTTTCATATCAATGTACAGGAGTGGATATCAAGTGTCCAAGTAGGTAGTCACAGCTGCCTTTACCCTGTGATGAACTCCTTTGCTTCTGGGGAAGCCAACATGAGAAGCAACCTAGCCAAGCTTTATCATGTCAACCAAACATTAGTCCAAAGCAAGCCTGGACTTCCTTCACCACTGTGTGTGATGAGTTCAATATGCTGACAGCTGGCAAAACATTCCTTTGTCATTTTTTCAAACTTCACCACCTCTTGAATCAGCAAGGTAGCACTGAGAGCAGATGAAAATATGGCCTTATTCACACACATCCATTCTCTAGCTGTTATTTATAATGAACTGAAAGCCACTGCCTTCTAATCCACAAACAGGCCCCATTAATCTTCCCATGGTTTGCCCTGATCACTTAATATGCCCTGGTTCAATTCACCAACAGCATTACCTTTATACTATATTGTTCCAATTCACTCTATCCCTTGCATATCTTGCGTCCTCCTATATGTTCAGACCTTGGGCACTTCAAGCATTTTTCACTTCATCCTCCTATCCCCTCTTTGGTTTCCCCTTTTTCTTGTTCCCTTTCCTTCTGACATGTACATTCTCTTAGTCATCCCTCTTCACTCATCCTCTCCATATGTCCAAACAATTTTGGCACACGCTCTTCAACTGTCTCATACATACTCCTTTTACTACCACACCTCTCTTAAGCCCCTATCATTTCTTATTCGATTAACCCTCCTAACCCCACATACTGTCTTCAAGCATTTATTTCCCAATATTTCCTCAACAATCTACACTCCTGCCATGGTGCTGTGATATCCTCTCACCCACATGCCAAGAAATCTATCTAGGGGATTTGATGATTCTCCAAATGGAATGGTTGAATTTCTCCTATACAGATGTTTTCTTTTTAGGGGTGGGTGAGGTGGGGGTAAAGCTCTCTTGTACTCCATTCTCAATGACCTAGAGCAAATTATCATCCACTCCACCCATGTTCCTGATCACTGTGACCAATTTCCTAATATTCCAGTTCTGTTTTTAGCCTCTAATCCTTTGTGCTGTTGCTACACAATTTCACTCCCAACCGGATTCATCTGACCACACTCTATTTAAGTGATACCTCCCCCCTTAGTAGTCCTTCCAACAATAATAACTTATGAAAATTCTTTTTTGACTCTCCTGGGGTAAATCACTTATGTGGTGATGCCTGTTTCTAGAAAATGCAAAGCAGAGGACATTTTGCAGGAATGGAAACATATATCCCCTTTTCCTCCATGACAACCTCTTCTTCCAATCCTTGGTTCAACCATTCAGGCAAGGGATCAGGCATACAGGTTTTGGAAAACTCTCCTTCCTCTGACTCCCAATCAGCATTCATTACTTCCTGTAATCATTGCAAGTATGTTATCCATGAGGCAAAGTATTCCTTATTCAAAGGAAGTGTGATAACCTCTCCTCTTCATCCACTGATAGGTCTTTCTGGCCTTTAGCCTAGGACATCATTAACAAATTCAGTTGCTCCACCTTTCCTTAATTTTTCATTTTTATGGTACTATAGCCGTCCTTCCTACAGACAAAGCAACTCTCTGGTTCTTGTTTCTCCTCTAACTCTGCCTTGGATGACTCTCGCATTCCTTCACCCCTCGATACTCCTCTTATTACTATACCCCATCATAATCTTTTTACAAATTGACCAAAGAGCACATCTCTCTCTCTGGACAAAGCAAGGCTAATGGTATTGGAAGAGTGTGCTTCTGAACTTGCATCTGTGCTTGCCCATCTGTTCCATTTCAGTTTCAAAATCAGAATTTTTCCTTCTCTTGGAAGCATGTGTTGGTATATCCTATTCTTAAGAAGGGTGACTGTTCTAACTCCTGTATCATCCTGTTGCTTTGACATCTACTTCCAAAGTCTTCGAATTTGAACCCCTGCTCAACTCCCATAACCTCAGGCATCTTGATCACCAGTATGGCTTCTGTAAGGTGAGATCCTATCTTACTAAAATCTGGTCAGATCCCTTAAAGATTTTGGGGAATCCTAAGAAGTTGCCCCCAACATATCCAAAGCTTTTGACAGTTTGTGGGATCAGGGTCTCATCTCTAAGCTCACCTCTTTTGGTTTCTCTCCCTCACTTTGCTTCCTCTCAAGCCAATCTATCTCCATGGTTGTTGATGGATCGGCCCCTCCCCCTTTTCCCATCAACAGCAGTGTCCCTCAAGGTTCTATTCTGTCTCCTTCACTTTATCTCCTTTGTACACTTTTTCTCCTTTACATCAATGATTTCCAGTGTTCTAAAAATAACCAAATGCACTCATACGCTGAAGACTCAACACTGCATTCCTCCAAATCCTTCAATTCTGCTCCTCTTTCTCACACTTAATCAGCAATCTAATTTGACAAAACTTCCTTAAGAAACTAAGATTTGGACAGAACATCTCAGTAAGGTAGACAAAATCTGGTTATGTTTCTTACCATCTAGATCCAATTTCTGCTCATCTCTTGCAATTATCCTCTATCCTTCGACGGGTCTGTAATTCCAGCTTTTAACCTAATGATCATATTTTATAGTACTGTAACATCTACCCTATCTTGGAAAGCCCACATTATGGAAATACCTAAATCTACCTATAAGAAACTGGGAGTCCCGTTTAGATGTTGAAATTTCTTTTCTCTTTAATAATTACTCAATTTATTCAAAGGATTGATCCATCCTTGTATGGAGAACTGCTTTTATGTCTAGGACAGTTCTAGCTCTGCATCCTTACTTGGGTAAGCTAATTGAAAGCAGTCTGACTTGTCAACCCTCCCACGTTAATTTCGAAACTTGACCAACTTGCCCTATGCTGCAACTTAGGTTCACTTTTCCTCTGATTTACAATTACTTTGGTTTTTGCACCTGACTGCTTGTGTGCTCCCTGCACTAGCTAAACTGCAAAATACTCGGCAAGCTGCTGCATCACATGATTACTGTAAGGCTGTTGGCAATTCCGAGGTGGACTATATTGATAACTGTTTCTTTTCCTACACCTCAAAGCTGTAAAACTCTCTATAATTTCATGTCTGTTTCAATAAGCTATAACCTGGCACTTTTTAAGAAAAGGTTTTCACTTCCCTCAAAAATTGTAAATACTTTCCCTTCTTTTCTTTTTCCTTTTCATTAACCTAAAAAAACTTTATTTATTCTATCAATAGTATATCTCTGATGCTCGTTCCCTCCAGGAACTCCTATCAAGGGGTGGCCATGGCAGAAGAGTTTCCACTTTTCCTTGTCCTCAAATGCCTCCCTCCCCTTACACCATTCCCCACATTCTTCCATTTCTCTCTCTCCAGTATTCTTCCACCCTATTTGCCCATGTCTCAGGTGGTCTTCCTCTCACACCAACCCTTTTAACTGCACTATCATATGCTCTCCTTATAAACTCTCAGTCTTGCATTCTTTCCACATGCCCAAACCATTTCAAAGTATTACATTTCACCCACTCTACAATTCATTCCCTTTGTATTCCCTGCCATACCACATCTCTCATACACCCCTTCAGTTTTTTCTTCATTCCATCTAGTCACACCACATGCTCTTCTCAAATAGCTCATTTCCACAATTTGGATCCTTGAACCTCAAGACTCATTCCATGTCCAAGTTTTGGCTGCATAGGTCTGGGTTGGGAAGACTACATTGTCCTTGAATTCTCAACTCACTTCCATACTTACACCTCTACCTTCATTTTCTATTAAGGGACCCAATGATTTTTCTACTCTGTACTTCCTTTTCCCTAATCTCTCCTTCCATATCACCAAACTTACCCAAGACAGCTCTTAAATACTTAAATTCTTTCACCACTCCCAGTCTT
>JAUUDY010027400.1:0-15830 GCA_032361765.1 Panulirus inflatus
TAAAAAACATTCAAAGTGTACAAAAGCGTACAGACTGTAAAACACCCTTTTTGCTATCCAAATGACATCGCGACAAAAACAAAGCATTTGATCCAAATTCAGATCATTAGAGAATCCAAAGAGATGTGTACACGCTTTTTGCTATGAAAATGAAAGCTGAAAAAAATTCTCATTTATATAACATCCAAGGAAAGTGTTTTGCTGTGTTGACTATAAAAAACCAATATCATTACAAAAGCCAAACAATGAATGCCAAAGAATTTTCAATCTAGTTGTAAGAAATGCATAACATAGATGGAAATGTAAGGAGCTGCAAGGAAGTGCTTAGAACATGTACGGACAGGAGCTAAAAGAACTGCATAAAAGAACAGATAAGACGATGTAGTTATGAGATTAACTACATCACTTTTCTTCAGCAACCAAAGTACAAAATACAAAACAAAACCTTATGAAGACCAAGAAGTACTAAAGAAATGAAATGTTATTGTGCAAACTCTACTCACAGATATCATTACAAAAACCAGAAACGAAAACACACATTTTGCTATTAGAATGACAGCCAAAGAAGTTCTGTTGTCCTCATTGCGACAAAGATAGAATACGTTTTGACATTCATATATCTAACAGTTACCCACCTATTTTCCTCATTTTATAGGCCAAAGAACATATGCGTACAGGAGCTCATTCTTTTTGCCATCAAATGACTTTTGTAAAAAAAAAAAATCTAATTTCATGAAATATAATAAAAGAACAAGCGAGATTATAAAGCAGGTAAAATAAAAAAAAGTGACTATAGCATAAATGAAGGTCTTAAAAACTGCTGCTGTTAACAACCTTTACTTTAGCACTTTTACATATGTATGAAAATGTTCCTACCTGATTTGTTTCATCCTCCTGGTAGTTCATGGTCAGTCATTGGTTCACTGTTATCATCGTATCCAATCCCATTTTTGCTAAAGTTTGCAATGCAGTTATACCATGCCGGATCATGTAGGACCAGCCCCAAGAGAGACACGAGGTGGATTCGTTGACATGAATAAAACATCCAAATGGCCTTCCATATTGATATCATTACAAAAGCCTAAAAAGAAAACCGTACTGGAGCTGAAGCACCTTTTTTGCTTTAAAAAGACACCAGAGATATTTTAATGTAATTGTAACAAATGAATATCGTGTTTTAACATCAATAAAACATCAAAATGTGTTAACATAAGTAGAAAACAAACACCAAACAGCCAAAGATATATATTTAACATCAATAGAAACCCAAACAACATATCTTTACATCAAAAATGACAATGAACATGTCCATAAAAACTTTTTGCTTTCATCTCACTAAAGCAATAAAATACCTGACAAACCATAGAAAATCTATTCATAGATATCATTACAAAAACCAGAAACGAAAACACACACTTTATCAAAACGACAGCCAAAGAAGTTCTGTGTCCTCATTGCAACAAAATTGGAATATGTTTTGACATTTATATATCTAATAATTACCCACCCATTTTCATCATTATATAGGCCAAAGAATATATGCGTAAAGGAGCTCATTCTTTTTGCTATCAAAACGACTTTTGTAAAAAAAAGAAAAAAAATCTAATTTCATAATGTATAACTTCATAAAAGAACAAGTGAGATTATAAAGCGGGATTCGTAAAATAAAATAGAATTCGTAAAACAAAAAAAAAAAGATTGTAAGTATTCATATTAAAAGAACTATTTTTCTACCTAACATTTCTATAGTAACCAAAGTAAGAAACAAGTCATCGACAAGACCCTCTGGAGGCCAAGAATTACTGAAACCACAAATAAAGAGGGTCGAAAATCTCTTGAAACTGAAATTTATCCTTAAAACTTTCAGTTCAGCACTTCTACATGTCAGTCAGGCCCATTTCTATGGTGGGTCTTTATGTCTTGGCTGGCTGCTGTTACCGTAGCCAATGCGAGGTCGCATTGCCATTATGAAATCATTAAGCTCCACTTGTAAACTAAAAATCTGTGCCAGGCAGGCTGGGGTTGTGTATGCTAAGTTTGCACCAGCAGCTGCTTTGAAACTTTAGGCCGAGATGGCTGCTGCTGCTGCTAAGATGGTAGCCAAAGAAGTTCCTTTAAGCTCATTGGAACAAAATATGTTTTCACATTATTGTATCATCAAACGTGTTGACATCATCGATATTGCGTCAAGGACCTAAAACCCTTTTTGCAAGAAAACATCTAAATAACTATCAAAATAACCAAAGATCCACTCCATTTTTGCTGTCAAAACGGTAGTTAGAGATTTTAAGCTAATCTCATTTTAATTTAAAAGTGTGTTTTTGGATGTCATCCAAAATACATGTGTTGACAGCAAAACGTGTTGCCAACGACCCTCCACGTTGACATCATAAAAAAGAACAGGAGCGCACAGGAGCTAAAACAGCAAAAATGCGTTGTTTAAACGTTAATGTAACAAAAACATGTTTTGACATCAATGAAATATCCTAGAAACATGTGTTGACATCAATTAAACATCCAAACAACACATGTAAAACCGAGAACATATTGACATATATGACCAAAATAGCGCTACTTTCCCAAGACAAACAGAAAACCCACTTTTTCTATGAAAACGATAGCCAAATATTTTAACATCAATGTTGACATTAGAATGTAAAAGTAAAATCTTCTTTGTTTTAATCGTTGCAACAAATATAGAGTAATGAATATGTCCGTATAAACTTTTACCTTTAATCTCATTAAAGCAATAAAACATCCGAGACAAACCATAAAAAAACTCCTCATAGACATCATTACAAAAGCCAGAAACTAGAACACCCTTTTTGTTATTAAAGAAGTTCTGTTGAACTCACTGCAACAAAAATAGAAGATATGGTATGACATGTGTTGGTACCAATAAAACATCCAAATAACATGGTTTGACATCAAAATAGCCAAATACCTACCCATTTCCAAAGAAAAAGCCAACGTACAGGAGTTAAGACACACTTTTTGCTATCAAAACGACTTTTCTTTTGTAAAAAGCAATACTGATTTCATAACACATCTGAGATTATAAAGCAGATAACATACAAAAAAGAGATCGCAAGTAGTTATGAGATTAAAAGTTATTTTCTACCTCACATCTCTTTAGTAACCAAAGTATAAAACAAGCTATCGACAGGACTAGAGCCACTGGTAAAGGAGAAATTCCTGTTATTGTTCAAAGTTTTTTTTTTTTTTTTTTTTTTTAGTTTTAAGTAAAAACTAAAAAATACTTCATGCCATTTGCATTGTATTTTAAGAGGGTCTTGAGATCTCTTGAAATTCATCCTTACATGTCCTATACGTCAGTCAGGCCCAAGTAATTTTTGATCTGATAACAATGAGCATCTCGGTGGCGGATGGCTGCTGTTACCGTATCCAAGTTCAGTTTTGCTAGAGCTCACGATATAATTTTACAAGGTCTACTTGTAAACCCAAAATCTGTGCCAGATTGATGACACAATGAGATTCTGAATAACCATGTTACTGTTGCTAAGTTTGCACCAGCAGCTGCTTTGAAACTTGTGGCTGAGATGGAGGCTGCTGCTGTTGCTGAACTGGCAGCCAAAGAAGTTCCTTTAACCTCATTGGAACAAATCAGATGCTTCGACATTATTATATCATCAAACATGTGTTGACATCATTAATGTAGCGAGTGACCCTTCCCATTACAAAGGCTAAACATTATGTGCGTAATTATCTACAACCCTCTTTTTGCAACAAAATTTAACATCTAAACATCTATGAAAATAATCAAATCTCTGTCAAAACGGCTGTTAGAGACTTATGGTGTGACATCCACAAAATATGTGTTGATAACAAAACATAATGTTGCCATCACCAGAACAGCGAACGACCCTCCCCATTGATAATGAAAAAAAAGACATAGGTGCGCAGAGGAGCTAAAACACCCTTTTTGCTCTCAAAACGACAGCAAAATACATATCTTAGCATCAATGAAATATCCTAGAAACGTGTTGACATAAATTAAACATCAAAACAACATATGTTGACAACGGTGCTCACAATGATAGATTTTAGCCAAAGAACCCTTTTATATAAAGAACATGTGCGCACAGAAGATAAAACGATAGCTAAAGAGGTCTTAACCTCGTTGCAACAAAACCAGAACCTTTTCCAGACTAGATATATATATAAGAAATGTGTGTTGAGATCAATAAAACGTCCCAAAAACGGGCTGGCATCATCAAAACACCAGCCCCGTTGACAATCATTTTAAAAGCAAAAACTGCGTATAGTCCTCATTGCAACAAAAACAAAACATTTATCAAATCAATCAAACACCCTCCCCATTGATTTTATTAGAAAATCCAAAGAACATGTACCCTTTTTGTTATCAAATTTACATCCAAAGAAGTTGCAGCAAAGAACATACGTTTTAACATACGATGTCAACATGTTTATATCATATTGAAACGCAAAAAAAAAAAAAAAATGTATTTTTCACTGACAAATACCATAAATATCAAAACATCACAAAAGCCAAAGAACATTTGGGTACAGGAACTGAAACACTCATTTTGCTATCAAAACGACAGCCAAACATCATTGCAAAATGATTCATGTCTTGACCCACTAATGAACCAAATAACATGTGTTGAAAATAAAATCAATAAAAACAAAAAAAAAAAACATTTGCGTAGAGGACAGACAACCAAATTGAAAAAAATAAGATGCTCTGGCAAACTATATTTACAAACAGATTCTATTTAGAAAAGCCAAAGAACATGTTTTGAAACAACAAACGTTGTTTCCCCTTATTAAAACGAAAATAGAACATATGTTTTGACATTTACATAACCTAATAAGCATCTTATATAACATCGAAATAGCAATTATAAAAGCCAAAGAACATGTGAATACAGGAAATAAAACTATTTTTCAGTTCAAAATTACAGGCAGAGATGTTATATTAACCTCATTGCAACTAGAACTGAACATGGGTTGTGACATCAATAAGAACCCAAAAAGTATGTGTTTACATCAATAAAACATCGAAACATCTATCGACATCCAAATAACACATGCGTACAAACGTTAAGATACACTTTTTGCTGTCAAAATAGTAGCCAAAAATGTGTTAACCTCATTACAACAGAAAACATTTTTTGACTAATGAGAGCCTATAATTTGAATCCGTCAATGAAACTAAAATGAAATCTGCTATCAAAATATCCCATAAAAGACATATCAAAAAAAAAAAATTATCAGCAAAAGCCCATCGATAAATCTGACGACAAATAACATTTTTTTATATGAAAAGAACAGTCAAAGAAGTTAACATTGCAACAAAAACTTTGCCATCTAAGAAACGTGCTACGGAACAACCCAAGAATATGTATAAAAGTCCCTCCCCAGTGACATAAATACAAGAACCAAATGAAATGTGCGTGCAGACGTTGAAACACCCTAT
The DNA here is from genome assembly GCA_032361765.1 of Panulirus inflatus. Taxonomy (NCBI): domain Eukaryota; kingdom Metazoa; phylum Arthropoda; class Malacostraca; order Decapoda; family Palinuridae; genus Panulirus; species Panulirus inflatus. The sequence continues at coordinate 5,462 of JAUUDY010027400.1, forward strand.
TTGCTATCAAATTGACAAAAAGATGTTTTGACCAACAAAACCTATAAATAGAATATACAAACATATGTTATCAAAACATCACAAAATCTAAGAACATTTGGTTACATAAGCTTAAACACCCATTTTGCCATCAGAACGACATACAAACAAATTCTATTAATCTCATTGCAAAATAACGAAATATGTTTTACAAAAAAAAAACAAAAAAAAAACACAGCCAATCAAGTTCTATCAACCAAATTAAAAAAAAAGAGCATCTAAACGTGTTGACAATGACCCTCCCCATTGACATTAGAAAAGCCAAAGAACATGTGCGTACAAGAATGTGTAACGACACCAGTGAGCAATCCAAGAAGCATGTTTTGACAATGATCCCCAAAGAACGTTTGCGTACAGAAGCAAGTAAAAGTTTAATTGTTAATGTATTAGAGTGGACAAATGAAATTTTGACATCAAAACATCTTCAAAGCCAAGGACATCATTACGAAAGCCAAAGAACTTTTGTATAGTTAGAAAAACCTTTTGCAATCAAACCGACAGCTAAAGATATTATTAAATCCTCACTGCAACAAGTGCAGAACATGTGTTTTGACAAATAAAAATACATCAATATAACTCATCTACAAAAACCTCAATAAAACCCATCAATGAAATATTCAAACGTATTGATATCATCAAAAAGCCCGTTGACATTACAAAAGCCAAACGCGTACAAACGCAAAAACAATTTTTGCTATCGAATTGCAACAAAACATATTTTTGAGCATCAATAAACCCGCATCAACAAAACCCATCAATCTGCTGTCATCAAAACATTAAATGATCCTCAACATTCACAAAGAACGTGAACGCACACCCTTTTCCATATCGAGGAATATTTTTTGATATCAATGAAATCCCATTAATAAAACCCACACATCTGTTGACATCACCAACAGAATATATCAAAACATCAAAACGAAAGCCCATAGGTTTTGACATCAATAAGAACTCAAACACCGAAACATCTGTTGCTATGAAAATATACTGACATCATTACAAATCTAAACGAAAGCCTAAGAAGTTGTCAACCTCGTTGCAAAAAAAAAAAAAAAAAAATCCAAGAAAAGCGTATGTGAATGATAATATCTAGAAACCCAACGACATTATTGCATAAACGAACTAACGACACCCAAAGATATTATAACCTCATTGCAAGAAATACAGGGAACGTATTTTGACATCAATAAAAAATCCAAGAACCATGTGGACTTGAATGTAACCAAACAAAATGTGCTGACATAACTAGAACAGCCAAAGACCTTCTCCAAAAACAATTGCGCAACCTTTTTAATCAAATTTACAGCATAAGAGGTTGTCAGCCTCATTGCAACAAAAACATGTTTTGACATGAATAAAACATCCTTAAAAACATCAATAAAATAATTAAACGTGTTGATATCAAAACAGTAAAAGATATTCTTTCAATCTCATTTCAACAAATATGTCTTGACATGAATAAAACATACAAACATCATTTACATTATTAAAACAGCCAAAGACACTCCCTATTTTTGCTATTGCAAGAAATACAGAACATGTGCTTTTCACCGATAAAAAACAAATAAAACCGGTCAATAAAACATTGAAATATGTGTTGCATAATCGAAACATCTCCAAACCTAAGGAACTAAACTTTTTTTGCTATCGAAAGATGTACAAAACCATGTTTTGACAATAAAACATCCAAACATCTTTAAAGGTAAAACATCAATAATCTAAATATCAAAACAGGCAAAACACTTTTGTTTCAACCTCAATGCAACAAATTTAGAACGTTAAATCAATAAATCATACAATATAAAAAAAAAGATGTGTTGATCATGAAAACAAGCCAAAAACCCTTCCCAAAAAAGAACATCTGTCAACAAGATCTATCAAAATACCCGTTTGATATCAAAAGGATAGCCAAAAAAGTTGTGTTAACATTGCAACTTGTGTTGACAATGACCCTCCCCATCACAAAACGACAGTTGCGACAAAACAGAAAGCGTTTCGAGACTATTATTATAACATCCAAGAAACATCTTAAAGCCATTTTTTTTTGCGTTCAAAACGAATGTCAAATGTTGTCACCCTCATCGCAACAAAAACATGACATCTTGACACCAAAGATCCTCCCCATTACAAAAACCAAATCAAGTGCGCAGACGCTAAACCATTTTTGATAAAACGACAGTTAAAACGAAAGCATCGATGATATCGATGAAATATCTAAGAAATATGAATGTGTTGCCATTACCAACATGTTTAAAAGAGCCAAGGAATAGGTGCACACAGGAGCGAAAAAAGTCTTTTTGCTATGAAAATAAAATCCGAAGAAATAATGTGTTTAACATTCATATAACATCCATGGAAACATGTAACAAATGAATATAGTGTTTTGACCAATAAAGCATCAAAATGTGTTGAGATCAGTAAGAAACACAAACACCAAACAGCTAAAGATATACGTTTAACATCAAACAGCCAAACAACATATTTTGACATCAAAACTGATAATGAACATGTTCTTAGAGATGAACATGTCCATAAAACCTTTTTGCTTTAATACCTGACAAACCATAAAAAACTTTACTCATATATATCATCACAAAAGCCAGAAACAAAAACACATTTTGCAATTAAAACGACAGCCAAAGAAGTTCTGTTGTCCTCATTGCAACAAAAATAAAATGTTTTGACATTCATATATCTAAATTAACCACACATTTTCATCATTATATAGGCAAAGAACATATGCGTACAAGAGCTAATTCTTTTTGCTATCAAAACGACTTTTGTGAAAATCAATTCTAATTTCATAACATATAACTTCATAAAAGAACAAATGAGATTATAAAGCAGGGAAAATCCAAAAAGACATTGCAAGTAGTTAGATTAAAAGAGCTAATTTTCTATCTCATTTCTTTAGTAACCAAAGTAAAAAACAAGCCATCGACAAGACACTCTGGAGGCCAAGAGTTACTGAAACTACAAATAAAGAAACTTAAACCTTCAGTTCAGCACTTCTACATGTTAGTCAGGCCCATTTGTATGGTGGGTCTTTTTGTCTTGGCTGGCTGTTGTTACCGTAGCCAAATCCATTTTTGCTAGAGCTCGCATTGCCTTTATGAAAATCATTAAGCTCCACTTGTAAACTCAAAATCTGTGCCACACTGGCTGGGGTTCTGGATAACCTTGGGTTGCTGTTGATAAGTTTGCACCAGCAGCTGCTTTGAAACTTTAGGCTGAGATGGCTGCTGCTTGTGCTGCTGCCAAAGTGGCAGCCAAAGAAGTTCCTTTAAGCTCATTGGAACAAAACATGTTTTGACATTATTATATCATCAATATTGCGAATAAACCTCCCTACTACAACGGTTAAAAAATATGTGCGTCAAGGACCTAAAACCCATTTTTTGCAAGAAAACATCCAAATAACTCAAAATAACCAATGGTCCACCCCATTTTTGCTGCCAAAACGGCAGTTGAGAGAATTTAAGCTAATCTCATCTTAATGAAAAAGAGTGTTTTGACATTCAAGAAATATGTGTTGATAGCAAAACAAATAATGTGTTGCTAGTACCAAAACAGACAACGACCGTCCCCATTGACTTCATAAAAAAGAACAGGAGTGCACAGGAGCTAAAACAGCAAAAATACGTTGCTTGAACGTCAATGTAACAAAAACATGTTTTGACATCAATAGAATGGATGTATATTTGATAAAGAGGGTATTTCAGCGTCAATTGGGATAGTGTATTCTATAAACATCCAAATATCGTTTTTACATCAATAGCCAAATCTATTGACATTATAGAAGCCAAAGAACCTTTTTTCATTTCAAAACTTGTTAGAATCAAAATGTTGACATTATCAAAACATCACTAAGAAGCCAAAGAACATATGCGTACAAACGATAATTGCAACAAAAACTTAACATTCTTTTTGACATCAATTTAATCCCATCAATAAAGCAATCAAACAACATTTATTATCAAAACATCGGATAGCCCTCCCCATTGATTACAAAAGCTAGAACACGTGCTAAAACACCCTTTTTGCAGCAAAAACTAAAAATTTTTTGACCAATAAAAACCAATCAATAAAAACTATCGATAAAACATCTCAAATACCATACGCGTCAGGGGATAACACGCCATTTTTGCTATCAAAACGAAAGTTTCATAAAAAAAAAACAGTTTTCACATTCGTGTAACATCCAAGAAGTGGATTCACTTCAATATAACACATCAAAAAAGTCATGACATCACGAATGACAGCGAAAGACGATGTTTTAATGGAGAACGTGTTTTGTCATAAATAAAACTTCCAAGAAACATAAGTTGGCTTAAATAAAAACCAAATAAAAGCCAAAGAAGTTGTATTAACATTGCAACAAAAAAGAACATGTTTTGACGTCACTGAAACATCCAAATAACCCTCCTCTCTGATATCATTAGAAATCCAAATCACATGTGCATACAGGCGATAAAACACCTTTTTTGCTATCAAAACTGATTTGGCTTTTGTTTTGATTGGAATTCAATAGAACATACAAAAATGTGTTCACAAATAAAACAGCCAAAGACCCAAAGGATATTTGCATACATGAGCAAATTTTTTTTGCCACCAAAGAAATTGTCCGCATTGCAACAAAAAAAATAAGATAACCAAGAAACATATGTTGACATCAATAATTCATCCATTTAGCCTTCCCCATTGACATTACTACAAAAGCCGAGAATTATGTGTATACATAATTACAATAACTACAATAAATACAATGCAATGATTACAATGAATTTAAGTGCAGCAAATGTTTATGTGTTTTGACATCAATAAAACACCCAGAAAATATGATGACCAATAAACCATACAAAACCCAAAGAGCATTTTGGCTTTTAGCTAAAGATGCTTTAACCTCACTTGAACAAATACAAAAAGCACGAAAAAATATGTGTCGACATTAAAAAAGCCATCATTACAAAATCAAGAGAGCATGTGCGTAGAAGCCAAAGAATTTGTGTTACCTCATTAGAATAAGTCAACATTAGTAAAATAAAAAAAAACATTTGATATCTTTAAAATATCTAAACAATATATATTGATATCAAAATTGCCAATAACCTTCCCCATATACATAATTTCAAGAGCCAAAAAAATTAAAAAATCAGACAAACGTTAAGAAGCCAAAGGGCATATACGTATAGAAGCTAAACGACAGCAGAAATGTTAATATCAAAAACATTTAGAGATATGATGACATTAAAACGGCCAACAACCCATTGACACCCTTGCAAAAACCTAGGAACAGGAGCAAAAACACTCCCTTTGCCATCAAAACAGCAGCCAAAGAAGATGTATTGCCCTCATTGCGGCAAAAATGGAAGATACATTTTGACATTCATATAAACACTTTTTGTCAGCCTCATTGTAACGAAAATAAAAGGTTTTGACATCAGTAAAACCGAGAACATATTGACATATATGACCAAAATAGCGCTCCTTTCCCAAGACAAATGGAAAACCCACTTTTATATTAAAATGTAAAAGTAAACACTTTTTTGTTTTAATCATTGCAATAAATATAGAATATGTCTTTTCATTTCAATGAAAAGAAAAAAGATACGTTGACCATAAAAACAAAAAACCTTCATCATACACATCCTTACAGAAGCCATAGAAAATGTGCGTATAGATGCTAAAACACTATTTGCCAGAGAAGTTGTCTTAAACGTATTGCAACAAAAGAGATCATGTTTCGGGATTATTGTAATATCCAAGAAACGTCAAAACGACGCTCATTACAAAAGCTTAAAACGTGTGGAGAGACGCTAAGACCATTTTTCATTTAAACGAAAGCATATATTATCAAAAAACATCCAAATGTTTCCATCGCCAAAACAGCCACTGGCCATTCCTGCATAGTGACATCAAAAGAAGTGTGTTAACTTCCTTGCAACAAAAACATCTTAGAAACATGTGCTGGCAATGATCTTCCCCATTTGTGAGTACAGATGCGTAGAGATACAACATTCTTTTTACTATCCTTAGAAATGAATATGTCCGTAAAGCCTTTTTCCTCTAATCTCATTAAAGCAATAAAACATCTCCTCACAGACATCATTACAAAAGCCAGAAACTAAAACACCCTTTTTGTTATTAAAACGACAGCTAAAGAAGTTCTGTTGCACTCATTGCAACAAAAATGGAAGATATGTTTTGACATGTGTTGGCACCAATAAAACATCCAAATAACATGGTTAGACATCAAAATAACCAAATACCCACCCATTTCCAAAGAAATAGCCAAAGAAAATATGAGTACAGGAGTTAAGACACCCTTTTTGCTATCAAAACGAATTTTCTTTTGTAAAAAGCAATGCTAATTTCATAACACACATTTGAGATTAAAAAGTAGGTAAAATAAAAAAAAAAAATTGCAAGTAGTTATGAGATTAAAAGTTATTTTCTACGTCACATCTCTTTAGTAAACTGAAGCCACTGGTACAGGAGGAATTCTTGATATTGTGCAAAGGGTTTTTTAGTTTTTCGTAAAAACTAAAAAATACGTCATACCATTTGCACTGTCTTTTAAGAGGATCTTAAAATCTCTTTAAATTCATCGTTACAAATATGTCCTATACATCAGTCAGGCCTAGCTAATTTTTGATCTGATAACAATAAGCATCTCGGTGACGGCTGGCTGCTGTTACAACATTCAATGTTGAGATAAAAAAAATATGCTTTGTCATCATTGTTGGGTCAGTGACCCAACCCATCAAACAAAAGCTACGACAAGAGCTAAAACACTAATTTTGCTATCAAAACGACAGCTAAAAATGTTTTATTGCAATCATTGCAACAAAGAAAGAACATATGTTTTGACATTCATATGACATCGGTAAACATCCAAATAACGTTTTTACATCAATAGCCAAATCTATTGACATAATAGAAGCCAAAGAACCTTTTTTCATTTCAAAACTTGCTAGAATCAATAAAACGTCCAAAGAAAATGTTGACATCAAAGCCAAAGAACATATGCGTAAAACGCTAATTGCAACAAAAACTGAACATTCTTTTGACATCAATTTAATCCCATCAATAAAGCATCTAAGCAACATTTATTATCAAGACATCGGATAACCCTCCCCATTTACCATGAGAAAAGCCAGAACACATGCTAAAAAACCCTTTTTGTGACAAAAACTAAACATTTTTTTGACCAATAAAAACCAATCAATAAAAACCATCGATAAAAAAATCGAAAACCAAGAACACCCTTTTTACTATCAAAACGAGAGTTTCATAAAAAGAATTTGAACATCCAAGAAAAGTGTGTTCACTTCAATATAACATCAAAAAATCCATGACATCATTACAAAAGCCTACTAACGAGATCAAAACATGGTGTTCTAACGGGGAACGTGTTTTGTCATGAATAAGACATCCAAGAAATATAAGTTGGCTTATATAAAGCTCAAATAAGAGCCAAATAAGTTGTATTAGCATTGCAACAAAAAAAAAAAAGAACATGTTTTGAAGTCACTGAAATATCCAAGCCCTCCTCCTCTCTGATATTAGAAATCCATATTATATGTGGCGCTAAAACACCCTTTTATCTAAGGAACACGTGCTTACAGGAGATCAAACACCACTTGGCTTTCATATTCATTGGTATCTAATAAAACATACAAAAATGTGTTCACAAATAAAACAGCCAAAGAACCCAAAGAAAATTTGCGTACTTGAGCAGATTTTTTTGCCACAAAAGAAAGTTCTCATTGCAACGAAAGCAATAAGATAACCAAGAAACATATGTTGACAACAATAAAACATCAATTTAGCTCTCCCCATTGACATTATTTTCCCATTGACATCAATAAAACAAGAAAATATGCAAAGCCCCATACAAAACCCAAAGACCATTTTGGCTTTCGGCTAAAGATACTTTAAACTCATTTGAACAAATGCAAAAAATGCACGAAACAATATGTGTCGACATTAAAAAAACAAAACCCTCCCCATAGACATCATTACAAAAGCCAAAGAACATGTGCGTAAAAGCCAAAGGATTTGTGGAACCCTCATTAAAATGTCAACATTAATAAAATCCTAAAAACCATTTGATATCTTTAAAACATCCAAACAATATATATTGATATCAAAATTGCCCCATATACATAATTGCAAGAGCCAAAACAAAATGTTGGTAAACACATTAAACACAAACATTAAATGCCAAAGAACATATGCATATAGAAGCAAAACGACAACGTAAGACGTGTTAATGTCAAAAACATTGGGATATGATGACATTAAAACGGCCAACAACCCATTGACACCAATGCAAAAACCTAAGAATGGGAGCAAAAACACTCCTTTTGCCATCAAAACAACAGCCAAAGAAGATGTATTGCCCTCAGTGACATACATATAAATACTCTTTGCTATCAAAACGACAGCCAATGAAATTGTCAGCCTCATTGTAACGAAAATAAAACGTTTTGACTTCAGTAAAACCAAGAACATATTGATATATATGACCAAAATAGCGCTCCTTTACCAAGACAAACGGATAACCCACTTTTTTTTTATTAAAACGACAACCAAATATGTTTTAACATCAATGTTCATGTCAAAATGTAAAAGTAAAAGTTTTGTTTTAATCATTGCAGATATGGAATATTTCTTTTCATTTCCATGAAATAAGACAAAAAAGATGCGTTGACCATAAAAAAACCAGAACTCACTTCATAGACATCCTTACAAAAGCCATAGGAAATGTGCGTACAGATGTTAAAACACTCTTTTTTGCTATCAAAACGACTTTGTAAAAAACAGTTCTAATTTCATAAAAGATAACTTCATAAAAGAGCAAGCGAGATTATAAAGCGGGTACTTTAGAAACCAAAGTAAAAAACAAGCCATCGACAAGACCCTCTGGAGGCCAAGAGTTATTGAAACTACAAATAAAGAGGGTCTTATAATCTCTTGAAACTTAAATTCATCCTACATTTCAGCCAGGCCTATTTCTATGGTGGGTCTTTTTGTCTTTGCTACCTGCTCTTACTGTAGACAAATTCATTTTTGCTATAGTTCGCATTGCCCTTATGAAAATCATTAAGCTCCATTTATAAATTCAAAATCTGTGCCACAATCGTTGGGGTTCTCATTTAGATTGACATTATTACAAAACCCAAAATTACAGCCAAAGATATGCTTTTAACTCATTCCAACAAATGCATCAATGAAACATACAAACAACATTGTATTGAAATATCTAAAACAGCAAAATAACATCATTACAAAAGCCAAGGAACATTGGCGTGAAGAAGCTAAAACAATTTTTGCTATCAAACCGACAGCCAAAACAAGTACAGATCATGTTTTGACATCAATAATAAGTCAATAAGATCCATCAACAAAAACAAAAAACCATCAACATTTGTTGACAATCAAAACAGCTAAGGAACAAGTGAATAAGGGAATCAAAGCATTTTTTTTTATCGAAACAACAATCATAACAACAAACATGTATTTTGACATCAATAAAGCATCTTTAAAATAGCCAAAGACCCTCCTCATAGACATTATTACAAAATCCAGAGAGCCTGAGTGTACAGAAACATAAACACCCTTTTTGCTATTGATACATGAAAGAAAAGAACTGAAGTTTCCATATCAATAAACATGAAAATCCAAACATGTTGACATCAAAAACCCTCCCCATTGACATCATCACAAAATCCAAACGAACATGTGCGTACAAGAGCTAAGACGCTCTTTTTACTAACAAAACGATGGCAACAAAAATAGAACATATGTTTAGATCAATAAAATATGCTTTGACATCATTAAAACAGTGACCCACCCCATCGACATCACTACAAAAGCTACAAGAAGATGTAAAACACCATTTTTGCCATCAAAACGACAGCCAAAAAAGTTTTAGTTCCATCATTGCAACAAAGAAAAAAACATATGTTCTGACATTCATATAACATCGATAAACATCCAAATAACGTTTTTACAGCAATAGCCAAATCTATTGACATCATAACACAAACCAAAGAAATTTTTTTTCATTTCAAAACTTAGAATCAATAAAACCTACAAAGAAAATATTGACATCAAAGCCAAAGAACATATGCGTACAAACTCTAATTGCAGCAAAAACTGAACATTCTTTTTGACATCAATTTAATCCCATCAATAAAGCATATAAACAACATTTATTATCAAGACATCGGATAACCCTCCCCATTTACCATGAGAAAAGCCAGAACACTTGCTAAAACACCCTTTTTGCAACAAAAGCTAAAAATTTTTTTGACCAATAAAA
>JAUUDY010027511.1:0-25266 GCA_032361765.1 Panulirus inflatus
AGGAGATTAAGACCCTAAGGAACCAAAACATGGACCAAGAATACTTCAGAAACCTAGCCATTTCCATGCCCAGGTGTCTGCAGATGGTAGTCAAGGGCAAAGGAGAGATGGCAGAAGTACTAAAATGTAAGTGTGACATTACATTTGAAAATATATGGAGGGTGGAGAAGTTTTTTTCAGACACCATAATGATTATAGTAACATTGAAGATTCTAAAGTTGATAATGAAAAAGCTATGAATTTAAGATGATTACCCTGACAAGATGCACCTCAGAAACCAATAAATTGTAGATTTTATGTCTGATGCATGTATATTGAAACTATTTCACATAATTACTAATTTGAAGATAAACACTCAACAATAATCACACTGAAGACAAATTACATCTGGTTAGTCATTCTGGAGACAGTGTCATGTATAACTTAGTAAAAAAGAAAATAATAAAGATGAACTGCATCTTAAAACAAAAAGATAAACTACTACTAAAGAGGGTATGATGAAAATAAACCACCTCTAGAAATATATGTTAAAGTAAAACAGAAAGATTGATGACTTTAAAAGATGTATACTGTAATCATAATTCACATTGGAAAGCATGTGCAGAGGATTTACTTTTTTTGTGGATTTATGTTGAGGCTAGGCCACTTAAGGAATTTCATGATGAAAATAAACAATATCAGAAAATTTTTGATGAACCATACCAGATTCATATAAAGATGAACCACCTAAAAGGCTTATAGTGAATCATGCCACGTCTAGAGCATAAGGAAAATAGACTACTATAGAAGGTATATTGTAAAGATGGCCATTCTGTAATATGTTAACATAGAATCATATGAGCTGGTATGTTATGTGGTAAGAGTATTGAATTGCATGTAAACTATGACAGAACACATGGTGAAATATGTCTGAAGTTGTATCCTTAATCTTTTCCATCTTACTTGTGTACGTGTTACACTTAGGACCAGATTTCTACATGTGCGAGATATTTGCAGATTTTTCCCACCTTAATCTGTGAGCCATATATTGATGCCATATGTCATTAGCAGTAACAGATGACCCTCAGAAATTTCACAGGGGTCAGTTATCTAACGAACACCATTGCAGAGGGATATTTATCAGAGCATGTATCTGAATATGCTTGAATATGCTTGATATAGGAAGATAATAGATGCAATTTTGAAGGAAATCAATGGTTTAGAGGAATATGATCATGGAATCTTCGTTACACTAAGTGATGACATCTTTCTGGCAGAAATAGACTAACAACCAAGCTAACAAACTATCATACCGCTGAGAAAACTCAAGGGATTGCAGATGTTAAAGGTTTGTATTGATGTGTCTTATGATACAGTACTGAGTTGATTTATAAGATAAGTCCTAGAATTAGAGGCATAAGTATGTTGCTCATACTTTTCAAGGTGTATGGGAGATTGGTGGCTGAGAGTGTGATGGCATACACAACAGCAGACTGTTGTTTCCTGCAGTAGTAAGTTAGTGCCAGGAACAGACAAAAAAAGTCCTTCTTTGCTTACATCCATTCTCTAGCTGTCACATTCATTGCACTAAAACTATAGCCCCCTATCCACAACCAGGTCCTACAAACCTTTCCATGGTTTCCCTAGGCTGCTTCACATACCCTGCTGGTTCAGTCCATTGAGAGTGTTTTGACCTATGTATGCCACATCATTCCAGCTTACTTTATCCCATGCCTGCCTTTTACCTTCCTGAATATTAAGCCCCCAATCACTTAAAATCTTTTTCTTCCATCCTTCTATCTTCGATTTGGTTTCCCCTTTCCCTCTGTCTCCTCCATTTTTGACACATTTATGCTCTTTCTCAACCACTCCTCATTCATTTTTTCCATATGTCCAAACTATTTCAGCACACCCTCTTTACTCCCATGACCACACACTTTTAATTACCACACCTTTCTCTTACCAATTTTGATAACTTATGAAACCACCTCAAAGCCCTTGTGATTGATTTTCAGCACATCCTCATCTATAAACCATTTCTCTCATCCATACTTACCAATATCTTTCAACACACTTTTCATTGCTTTCAGAATCTTTGCCCTCCAAATTTTGTCAATTCAAACTCATGCCCCAACTAACTTGTCTCTCTAATCTACTAAACCTAATAACCTTGCTTTTATTTACATTTACTCTCGACTTCCTCCTTTCACACACTTCCAAATTCAGTCACATATATTTAAAACATGTAATTGTATTAGGTATAGGTAGAAGATTTCATAAGATTTGAATGATTAAAAGAAGTTTAACAATTAAAACAAGAAGGCGTGTGCAGTCGCAAGGGAGGGGAGTGAAGGTGGGTCTACATGAAGCATGTATGATGTAACCTTGCCTGTTTAATCTGTTCATGGAGGGGGATGTAAATGCTTGGGTCTTGGAACAAGTTGCAGATCTACAGTATGCTGAGGGTTTGGGGGCCTTGGAGGTGAGTCAATTGCTCTGTAAAGATGACATAACTCTGGTGACAGATGTAACAGAGATACTGCTGAGGCTGGTGTTCATAAGATTGTGGGAAAAGAGGAAGGTAAGAATTAATGTGAACAAAAGTAGAGATACAAGATGAAGCAGTTGGGTGAGACAGGTTGATTTGAGTTTGAATAGGGTGAGAGTCTTGGGATCTGAGTGCTCAGAATGGAAACAGGCATGTGTTGGTAATGAAGTGTGTGAGGACAGTATGTGTGACATGGGCTTATTGTCTAAGAAATGATAGTGTAAAGAGTGAGGTGTAGTGATGAGGACAGTCTGATTGAAAGAGCTGATCAGGATTTGCTGAAGTGATTTGGATATATGGGAAGGATGAGCAACAAAAAACTGATCGAGGAGATCTTCATGTTGGAAGTGTAGGGAGCAAAGGGAGGGGGGGACTTGAGGAGGTAGAAGGATGATTTGAGAGAGTCTTTAGGGATGGCTTGAACATTCAGGATGGTGAGAGGTGTGCATGGGCCATGATTTAAATTTGAGTTATGTGGTACATTATATGGAGAGTAGGTTGCTGCCATTTGGCTTGACTAGAGCATGTTAAGTAGTCAGGGGAGACCACAGAATGGTCTTTTGGGGCTTGTACGTGGATTATCAGCTCTGGTTTTGGCACTTTATACTTGACAGCCAAAGAGTGGATATGAAGAAATGAAGCCATCAGTCCTGGTTCCTGGTATGTCCTTACTAAGGAAAAAAAGATAAACAAATGTGACAGAAGTGATTTTTCAAATTATGGAGGTATGAATTTTTTGTATGTATCTGTTAAGTTGTTTGGGAGATTGGTGGCATGCACAGAGTTACAGATTAGGGAGGAATAATGTGGCTTTAGAATTGGTAGACGTGTTGGATCAGGTGTTTTTGAAGAATGTGTGCAAGAAACATTTAGAGAAGCAGGACATATTTGTGGCATTTATGGATGTGGAGAAAGCTTATGATAGGGATTTTCTGTAAGAGGTGTTGTAAATATATGGTGTGGGAGGAAAGTTGCTGGAAGCAGTGAAGAATTTTTAAAATGAGAGTAAGGCATGTGTGCTTGTAGGAAGAGATGAGGATGTGTGAATTCAGGTGAGGGTAGGTCTGTGTTGGTTATGTGCTGTCATTGTTGCTGTTCAATTTGTTTATAGATGGGATAGTGTCGAAAGTGAATGCAGGGATCTAAGAGAGAGGAGCAGGTATGCAATCAATTACTCATGAGTGTGTGTGTGTGTGTGTGTCTTTCTTTGCTGATGAGAACACAATGGTGGCAAATGGTCAGAAAGTGCAGAGGTTGTTGTCTGAGCTTTGAAGTGTGTGAAAGGGGAAGTTGAAAGTAATTTGAAGAAAAGTTAGGTTATTAGGTATAGCAGTGAAGAGAGACAAGTTGTTTGAAGTGTTAGTTTGAATGGAGAGGACTTGAAGGAAGTAAGAGTGTTTTAGATACCTAGGAGTGGATATGGCAGTGGATATGGGAGTTGAAGTTAGCCTTAGATTGGATGAGGGGGCATAGGTCCTGGACACATTGAAGAATATGTGGATTAAAAGGTCCCTTTCTTTAAAGGCAAAGATAAGTGTGTTTGATGATGTAGAAGTTTCATTGGTGCTGCATAGATGTGAGATGTAGGCCTTATGCAAAAGTGTAAAGAGGAGCCTGGTTGTAGATAGGAGCTATAGTTTCAGCTTGAGTGTGGATGTGAGCGAATAAGGCCATTTCTTCTTTTCTTGGTGATATTTTGTTGACATGGGAAATGGCAAATATGTCTAACAAAAAATGTGACACTATCTTTTTGATGATGATACTGTCTCATCTCACCATGCATAACAAGTTGTGGTCATTCTGTACTTGAATTTTAGTTTTATGACTTCTTTGTTTTATTGGTACCTGATAGTTTTAAAGACTAATAGCTTAGCTTACCATGATGAGTAGAAAACACAGTTTACTTTAACAAAATATTATTCATTTGGCTGGAATAATTTTAATTTATTTTGTTTTTCTGTCTGAACATGATTATGAACAGTTTGTAACAATGAATGCAAATTTTTGAGTATTCATTTTCTCTTCGCCCACCAGAACTATTATATAGGGCTCCTGGAAGATGGGAAGCAGACAATTTGTGAACTATAAAGTTTAGATAATTCAGAATTGTCTAAACCACAGAAAAGGGCACCTACTGAGCCACTGAAGACAACAGATGAGTCACTGAAGAACAAATTTATGAAAAAAGTGTTTACCAATTCCCAAAAAACACAAAAGGAAGTGCAAGAGAGCATTAAAGCTGCTTAAAAAGGAGTCATTGAACAAATTAGAAGAGTTCTTGGTGAAAACTGAACCATTGAAGAAGTGACAACATTTTTTGAGATATAGTGGATAATTCACAAAAGTCAGTGAACAAGATGGAGATTGGTCAGAAGACTACAATAATGAAGAAAGACAAGTTTGGTACACCTGTTAGACTAGTAGCAGAGAATTCATCAGCATGTCAGAAAAGTGAAGAATGGTTTGAAGTAGATAGGTCATCTTTAAGGGCATGTACTTATTTGCATAAGAAACACAAGCTCCAGAAAAAATCTGAGAAGCTCCAAAGACAGGCACAAAAGCTTATGTTGAAAGTAGCCAATATGAAATTGATTAAAGAGTCTGAACTTAAAATTGATGATTGGATAGATATAATGTTTCAGCTTTGGAAACAGAGAGATATTTTGAAAATAAAGCTTAATGCGTTGTTCAGGAAGAGTAATGAAATTGAAAAAGAAGGAGAAGAAATGTATAAACACCTCTCTGAACTACAAAGTTGTAGAGATGCATTGTTTTTCACAAGGGAAAAGTTGAATAAAATACTTATACAAGCTCAGAACAGTCTTGAAGTGTTACTGGATGACACGTGTTTTCAGAGACGTTTTTGGAGAGATTTAGAGACAAGTATTGAATATCATTTTTTATTAAGACTGATTTCAAACCTTAAGTTACAAAAAACTGAAATGAATATGAAGTTGAAAGAGTTTAAGAATGAAATTGATGATACAGCTCAAAATCATATCACAAGATGTAGGAGAAGGATGGAGATTGAAAAGCTGAAATTATGTACCCTCAGAAAGATAGCTGACATTTTGAAAAAGATTTTCAATTTAGAGAGGAGAGTAGGTCTGTTTCAAATTAGAAAAAAGGAATTGAGGGATAGAGCTGCAAATCTTGATTTCTTGGCTGAAGCCTTTTTGAAGCAACAGAGTGCATTACACTCCAAGGTGTCTAACCTGAATGATTATCAAGGTGTTCAGCAGGATGCTTTTCCAGGACAGATCAAACAGTTTTCTTGGAAAGTACAAGGTTTAACTAAACACACTGGTCAGCCATACAAAAGGGCAGTTTATCAACAGAGGCATTTTTTAGATGTTGTTGAGATTCCTGTGGAGCCCTGGATGGTTTCATCAAAAGAAGTTTTAAGACAAGAGCATTGTAAATTTCCACAAAGAGATTGGAACGTTGAGTCATATAGTGAGGCAACAGAAGTGCAGAAAATAGTTAACTATGGCCAACAGGAAAAGTGGAGAGTCTCAGGTAATACAGTACATTGTGACTGTAGTTCTCACACAAAGGAACTTGTAACTACTGATGTAAATAGTATTTCAGTTGAACATTTGAAAATTTAAGTTGTACAGCTAATTGTTTCCTGTTGAGATAGTAATAGGAAATGGGGTGTAATGAACACACGATTAAAAGTTTGAATGACATTAGCATTTCATCAAGAATATTAATGACAGTATTGTGCACCAAAATGTTTTTCTGTATGGATGATTTGGATTTTCACTCGAGATTTTTTCATGCTTTAGTTAATAAGCACTGTTAATTTTTTTATTGTGCTTTAGGATTTGTATGTATTTCTAGATACCACAAAGCATTTAAAAGGAAACTCTGAAAGTAGAACATCTTGATAGATATATTTGTTTATAAATAAATGCTTTCAGAAAGGGTACTTAGATTAAAGATGGCTCGCTTAGATTGTTAAGTTAGGCTGCATTGTGGTACAGATTGTCAGTGTGTATGTGTCTGTTGCCATAACCTGCTTTACATGTAGTTACTATAGTAAAGGGTTATGATTACTCATAAAGTTGAATGATATCATTACATGCACCTATTTTGATAACTTTGTTACCATTATGCTTGTTTTGTGTGTATTTTTTTCTTTCATTTTTACATCAACCCAATTCTCCTTGTTTTTGTCATTACAGAGGATAGAATTTTCTTTAGATTCTGTATATGGTTTGGGAAACCTCTGGCAGTTGACTGCAAGTTTGCAGGAGTCTGGGCATTTAAAAGTTTCAGGTGCAGTAACAGTGGATTAGTGTGAGTCAGGAAGAAACATCTGGTAACTTAGGCTGCTTCTATATCCTTTGCTTATATAGTACATCATTTTTGTATTCCCAGGCTGCAGAGTAAATGTTAATGAATGATTTATTGAAATTATGTATTTGATGTATATGAATAGTGGAACATATTATTGGAAGTTCTTACGTGATTGCTTTGTGAGATGTGTATGTATTATGCTGATGGGAGGAATGCATCGCATGCCTGTCAGTGTTGCAGCTTGATCATTTATTCATTTGATAGATTTACCATGCACATAAGTAATGTGTCACTGTATTGGTACATATGAAACATTTTTTCTTAGAATAAAGCTCATTCAAATGACAAAAAACTAATGGCACTTTTTTGTAATTGATTGAAAATTACCACACTAAAGGGAAAGTAGATATCTAGAATAGCCATACTCAGTGGATTAAATCAGGCATCCTAGTTCTTGTATAAATTTCTTATCAACAGTATTTTGCGTCTTCCACAATTAGCTTCGTAACTTTTATTTGCGTATGAAATTATTACCCATATTGAATTTCCTTATTTTATGGGTACACTGACAGTAGGATTTTGTCCTGATTAGTAATTATAGTTGTTTGTGATGTAAAGCTCTGTGCATACCATAAAAGTGTGCTGTTGAATTAAAGTGAAGGTGAGAATAGGCAACCCAGAAAAATACGATTGTAGTCACTATGCTGAGCATTACACCCACAGTTGCAGAAGTCAATTTATCTACCTATCTATCTGTATCTTTGATGTCCATTCCCTTCTGGAACTCCCTCAAGGGGGTGACCATGGCAAAGTAGTTTCCATAACTGGTGAACTCCATTGCCACTTCTTTGCCTTTAGTGCTTCACCCTTGACAGGCCACTGGAAGAGGGCAAATCTTGCACAGTATTTGCAGAGGCTTCCTACCTTATGTTCCTACTGTCAACTTCTACCTATCCTATTATTAACTTATACCTATCCTATTGTCAGCTTCTACCTAATGTTCCAACCTACTACTTTTACTAAATGCTCCAGCCTGATGTTTGTGAACAGAATGTCAGCAGTCCATGTGTGGGTGAGGCAGAAAGAAAAGACAGCTACCTGGGTTAAAGGAGTGCAACTAGACTGCCACAGAAGTGCTGACTTACTGTGCAGCTGTTGCTACCCTCCTGATCCCCAGGTGATTAACACCAGTAAGGTACCTCCCAGGTCAGTGGCTTCCTGCCAACTACTACCTTACTAGTTGCATTAGTTAAGGCATTAAATGAAAATATTGTTTTATACTGTAAAACCTTTGGAAACAACAATCCACATCCACCTGTCCCGAGAAAGTAGTCTGTATTTAAATGATCTCTCTGACATTTCGCACATTAGCTGAATGGTGGCATCCTTCTGAAACCCAGTTAATGACATCATCAATACCATGCATGTTTTCCTTTTTTTATTCAAAGTGAACCAAACTAAGCAACTGTGGCCCCTGAAGATAGTGGTGTGAAAAGAGAGAGTAAATTTGAATGTTGCTGTGCAAAAACTACATTAATTGAGAAACTAGAGTCTGATATATTGGTTGCTGATAAATGTAAGGAATATTTGGTAAAGGGTTATACAGTGATATATTGGTTGCTGATAAATGTGAGGAATATTTGGTAAAGGGTTATACAGTATCATTAATTCTTAAGAATGAAGAAAAGCAAAAAAAAAAGATATGATTAGTATTGTATCATGTATAGTACATCATAATATGCCACCTGGATTTCATGGACTGTCAATTGGGGTTATTCTGTAAATGTAAAAGTAAAAAGTCCTCATTTTTCAAATCTTTCTCATGTACAAGGCATACATGTTGGAAGTTGAGGAAGTACTGTACTCATTATTTGCTGGCTGGCTGAATTTTTTTTTTTTTTTTTTTCATTATCTCCTCATAGTACATCCCTGAGCTCTTGTTTTTTTAACACTTCCCAATGAACCATTTTTCCTTCCATTTTGATCCCTCTCCTCTTTTGGGTACAAGGGATACCCATGCTCCAACTCCTTCATTGTTGGTGTCACAGAACAGCACTATATACACTTAATGTAGAACTCCCCCTCTCAGTCAGTACTCTCAAGAGCTGAATCATTTCAATTTAGTTGCCTTGATTATACTTTCTCTTTCTTCTTTGCCTCCACTGATCCCCATCTTAAATGCTCCACCATCATATACTCGAAAACAGTCACTACATAAGTCATACCAGTGGAAGCATCCAACTTCGTTTGTTCTATTTCCATGCTACGGTGTGGAAAGACAAAGTCAAGTAGAGATGGTGTATTATCCCCCGTAATTCTGTTATGCACTGCAACATGCTGATGGTAAGGTCTGTATGCTTTCAAGGAAACTTTGTGTCCTTGACTCAGCATTTCCTTGAGAATCTAATTTTCACTGTCTATTTCCCAGTAATTGAAATGCCCAGTTATCAGTACTTTACCATCTTAGGGAGGTAATTTCTCACCATACCTCACCATATTTGTTATTCCATTTTTTACAATATACTGAATTTTTGAGCACACAAAAAACTATATTTCACAGATTCCTAAGTTCCTCTTTCATGTCATGATCCTTGAAATGATTTGCCGGTTTTTAACTCTGCTTTACTTGTGTTATCTTTGGTCTTGCTCCTTTACATGTCCCAGTATCTCCAATCATTCGTTCTATGGTGGTTTCTGTTTCCTCTCCTTCTGTCTCTTTTCAGATATGGCTATGTCTGAGTGGTCTTAGTACTTTCCTTTATTTGAGACCATACCAGACCCTGTTGGCTCTGGCAGTGCTAGAGGTTTTAAACTGATCCTCCAAAGTGATAGTGACAACAGCCTTGATCTTTAGAAGAATTTAGGTCTTTAACTGACATGGAGGGCAAAGATGGGTATGATTGACAGTATAGTAGTCCCAGTGGTGTTGTATGGGTCTGAATTACTGAATTATGAGTCAGATATATAGCAAAATAGAGGAGGTTGGATAAATTGAAAATGAAATGTGGTGTGCAGGTTGATTTTTTAAGGAAAGATAGTGTAAGAGAGAGGTGTGGTAGAGTGATAAGTATGATTAAGAAAGCTGAAGAGGATGTGCTGAAATAGTTTGGACATATGAAAGGGATGAGTGAAGAGATGCTAACTAGGTGCATATATGTGTCAGAAGTGATGGAGTAAAGGAAAGGGTGGAGTGAAAGAGGCATCTTTGTTACTGTACTGGATCCAAATCATCAAGGAGGGTGAGAGGTGTGAAGGGGATAGAGCAGATTGGTATGAACTGGTGTATAGGGGATGTCATGCTGTCAGTGGGCTGAACCAGGGTATATGAAGTGGTCATGGGAAAGCATGGAAAGGTCTTTGGAACTTAGCTGTGTAAAGGGTATACGGTTTTGACTCATTATACATAATAGCTAGAGAGTGGATGTGATCAAATGACTTTTTTTTTTTTATGTACAGAAGTCCACATTGAGGCCAGGCCTTAACTGAAATGTAGAGAAAGTTATGAAAGGGAAAAAATGAGGCAAGGGAAAGTATTTATGAAAGACATGAGAGGGTAGAGAGTTCCATACCTCTGAGGTGTATGGAAAGAAACATTTATCAAAATGGCTCACCCTTGAGTTGCCAACCACCACACAATAATTATGACACAGAAGCTTGTTTATATATATCTTTCTTTCATACATGTTTATATTTCCCATGTTGGTAAGGTAGCATCAAGAACAGATGACTGAGTCTAAGATTGATTGGTTATTTAGAATTATCTGCCTTGTCAGCAATGATCTTTAGAAGAAAAAAAAATCTGTGGTTGGCTTCTTCCTTTGTTCCTTTCTTTTGAAAGATAATGTAGGAGGGGAGGATTTCTGGTCCCCAGCTCCTGCCCCTTTTAGTCACCGTCTTGTCACACAGGAGATATGTGGGCAGTATTCTTTCAACTTTGTCCCCAGGACAATGAAGAAAGAGAGGCAGAAAAATGTTTCATTGATGTGTGCACTTGTGAAGTTAATCAGAAAAAAGAGCATAATTGTTTTTAAATAACTATTAGATAGGTAACATACAATTAAGGACAAAGAAAAAACTAGCATTTACATGAACTGTCTTTATCGGTAACAAAAGGTTGTAGTATTTTCATGGTCTTAAATGGTACTGTGCATCACTCTGTACGTACAGCAGTAAGCTAAAAGTTTTATAGTTTACCTTTTAACCTACATAGTTACATAACATAAATGTTTATTTTCGTTATGCCTAAGTATGTACAAATTCTTTTAAAATTTAAAATTAAACACTGAATTAACTTATTATAAAATTCCCAAATCTGGTATAGAATTTTTAATACACTGCAGTATATGTTATACGCTATCATAACGATAAAACTTTGGAAGTGATTCTATTTCAACAATTCAAGGGAAATACTGTATATCTTGAGCTAAGCTAACATCATTATGAGTGACTAATGGGTCTTAAACACTAATATGACAACTCCCAAAATGTATGAATAAGTAAAAATGCCTGAGAATCATGCTTCATAACTAGAAATATCATTTGAATCCATTACAGAATTCTTATTCTTTATATTGTTTAAATATATTTTGACTAGTCTCAGTGTCATTTTTTTTTTATTGGACAAAGATGAATTTTTTTTTACTGTGGCTGCCAGGTGTACAGTAATAATGGGTAACACCTTTCCAGAAGGCGTACTTTAGAATTATGTGACTTTCTTGGACAGCTCAGTTCATCATTGCTGGAAAAACATAGCACATATTTCATAATGTTAATTAATTAAAAGTGAGTTATTTTGTTGAACTGTTTCAGCCCAAAACAGAAATTAGGGAATGCAACTCTTTAAGTTTAGTATCTGAGATGTCATTTTCAATTAGATTTTGTGCATTACTCCAGCTGTTTCAGTGGGTCATGATATGCATAAAGAAAATTATTTAGTAAAAAATGTAGAAGTATTGTATCTAGGGTACAGCCACCAATGCATGATGTTATAATGATAATTTTTTTCAAGAAAAAGAGCAGCACTTGAAGTTCTAATCTTATGTTAGAAGGTTGAGAGCAAGAGTACTTAAAAGCAGCAGGTTTGATGTTACAAGTAATCCTTCACACCCTGAGCCTCGGTGACTTGGGCGACCTGAAGGAAAGGGAAAACAGATTAAAGTGCTGATATTTTTGAGATAAAATTATAATTCATATAGAAATGCTAGATATGATGTTATTCATGTTCTTTCACTTGATAATTGATAATAAAAGCCAGTAAATAAGTGCTTTAAGTGTGTTAGGAATGATGAGCTGTTTCAAGTATTTAAGTTGATCATAGCTTCTGAGAAAATAATGAGTTGTTGGCACAGAATCCAATTATGAAGTTAATATTTATATGTGAAAATGCAACCAGTCATGCTTTTTTAAAAAACAATACCAAGGGATTTTCTTCTTTAAATAAGATAGTGTTCAACATGTGGTTCTCCTAAACTTGAACATTACAGAAACTAAGGAAACATCTCAATAATAATTATACAAAGCATAGGTACCCATGAAGTAGGAAGACAAATTAGTTAACTTGATGAGAGTCTCTTCCTCTAATGATTGGGAAACAAACTCACCAAACTTACCTTGTTCCAGGCAACATATCAGCTTTCTTTTCACTTAAGACATCCCCTTTTGGGGAGCCATAAATGAAAGGTGAGTAGTTTGGCAATTATTATTCTGTACAATATGTACTTTATTCAAGAATGCGATATTAATCATGAACCAAAAAATTTCCTGTGCATGACAACAACTACAAATCTGATTGGCCAGACTGAAGACATTGAGAAAGCTTTTCCACATCACTATCAAAGTACCTGATAGCTTCAGTATTACTGAGGCTAGGTTAAATATGATATCATAGACATTCTCCAGTGTAGTGTATTAATCAGTTTTGAGCACATAAAATTTCATACCCCTAATGTACAGAACAGTAAATTCAATAGAAAATCAAGATTTGAAAACCTAAAACCCATTTTTTCAAAGCTAGAGCAAATTTTCTATCACAACAAATGAAGTTGCCATCTTTTGAAAGTGATGGGTAATTAACATGCATATTTGAGATTATGCCATGTGAAAAGGATATTAAGAAATAAGCTGCACATTTCTTCTTAGGTTGTAAGATTACAGGATCTCATATAAGACAGTTATGACTAATAACTTCCACTTTGATAGCTATGATTAAGAGGGAACCATTATATAGGCATTGTTCAGACAGCCGTATTCGATTTTTATATAGGAATCTAAGATTGATTAGATCGTGATGATACAGATGCAGTGAACTGTGAAAGTCAGCAAGTCTGGATGGTTCCCTGACATAGAATACTTGTCTATCAGTAGAGATGGTGTCCTGTAATGGAACTGGGGATACATCACCTCCAATGGAAACTGAAATTTGTCGATGGATGCAGTGTATCTATTCCTCAACATTTGAGCTAAGTGCAGTAACCTGCTCCTGATCAAGAATCCCAGGCTTGTAGAAGGCTTTGGATCACTGAAGCTGGTGAAGTTAGCACCAGCCCATGATAGTGAGAAACAAGCTAACACTAATTGATGAGACACTTATGCTATCCCTGTGTGACTACTGGAACCATACAAGCCCAGTTCCCTTATCAGCAGGATATTCAGCCAGAACTGCTTATCACCTAAGACATGGCAGAGGTCACATCTCACCGTACATGCCTATCACTAAGGAGTATTCACTATGGGGAAATCTTGCTCTGAGTTTGGGACTTTAGGGGAGTGATCATTTGGAACCATGAATTGCAGTCCACATAGTACTCTGGCTTGTACTTGGAGGTCCTTAGTTGACCATAGTCTATGTGTTTTGCATTTTTTTTTCTTAGATCCTCCTTAATGAAATTGTCAGGGAAATCCTTCCATGAGCACTTTCAGATTAGCTGTTTCTCACCATTTTCATCTTAGCATTGAATAGTAGGGACCTGAAAGCAGTTCAGAAAACCAAGGCATTAATGCCTTCAGACAGTTATTTACTTCAGATGAGCACGCCTTCTTCACAATTATTTAAGCATTGAGTTTCACACCTCAGTTTCACAGTTCTGCTCCAAGCCTAGGTAATTGCAGAGGTGGAAGTGCATGAAAATTTTTCTGCATAATCAGTCATCCTCCAGCTGTAGTGTGAAGCATCTCTTGTGAAACAGAGCTTTCGAGCCTATATTCATAGTTAAGAATATAAAATGCCAGTCATCTGACAGTTTTTGTTTTCATATTAGGATTTGAACTTTTTGAACCAAAGAATTCATTTTTCTCTAGAGAAAAAGTCTAGGACAATTTAGACCTTTACATATTAGGAACCTGGGTTGCAAAACTGAGATAGCTCACCAGAATCTCAGCATCATTTAGAAATCTACCTCAGATCTATGAAATGATATGATCATGTGACATAAAGAGATGCTAAAAAAGATATTAAGGACAGAAGAAAACCTGATGGAGTTTAATGAAAACAAATTTGAAAAAATATGTCATGGGACTGTTAATAATGATGCCAAACATAGGTCCAACAGGAGATAAACAGAAAATGAAGCATATGTGAGAGATCTTGGATCATAAGTGAAAAACTAAAATTCAAAGAGCATATTGATAAAATATTACTGTTTAATCAAATAATGAGAGGTATGGTAATGAGAACATTCACTTCAAGAGATGGAAATCTCAGTATGTACAGAAGTAAAATGGACTTCTGCTGTGTCATAACTAACCAAATGAGTAGAAATAGATTAGAGAGAATCGGAAACAATTCATGAACTAAACAGAGGGACTGGAAGATAAGAAGTATCATGAAGGTTTGAAAGAAAAACATAGCTCTAGGAGCAATACAGCTGATCTAAATTTATCTCAACTCGGGGGAAATTTTGTAATTAAGACTGCGACCCAAAAGCTGAGCCAGAGTTACTGAAAAACTACTCAGTGTGTTACAAAATTAAATATGCATGGGACAAATACAGAAACATATAAAAGAAACTCAGAGTACTGGTTAAAAGCAATCCCACTAAAAATGAGTGGCAGGTGCATAATGTGCATTTTGCTAGAGAGAAACATTATCATTAAACATGCAAGATGTGCAGTAAGAATTATTGCTAGCTTTGCACTGGCAAAGTCTCATTATAGGTACTCAAAGGTAGATAAACTCATTTAGAAGAGTAAACAGT
Source organism: Panulirus inflatus (assembly GCA_032361765.1). Classification (NCBI taxonomy): domain Eukaryota; kingdom Metazoa; phylum Arthropoda; class Malacostraca; order Decapoda; family Palinuridae; genus Panulirus; species Panulirus inflatus. Next base: position 15,025 of record JAUUDY010027511.1, read on the forward strand.
TATTGAATGCTTCACATTGTATGATAGCCAGATTAATATGCAGCAGTACTACAGACATGTTAACATCTGTTACAAAGACAGCCAATACTGTATGTGAAATGTTTGAGGCAGAACAGGATGTACCAGTTTTTTAGGACTGGGAAAAGGTAAGGACAGTCAGGTCATGTTGGTAACATTTACAGGCTTACAATACACATAGAATTTCTTACTCATGCTGCAAAGAGGTGAAATTATTTTTTTGATGTTTCTAGAGAAGTAAAAGCTTAAAAGAAATAAGGTTTTTGAACTGTGGAACCTATTGTGAACTTAAAGAGCAACTACTAAGAATTCTCTTCAGTTAAAACCACTAAACTAGTTACAACACAAAAAGCTAATTCAAGTAGAAGCATAATTATGATTTTGCTATGATTACCTGGTTCCCCAAGAGGTTGCCAGACCAAAGCAGGGAGGGTCACTATGAATGGCTTCACAGTGGTATGTGGGTGGGTGGGATACTCAATCAAGCTGATAGGGATTTTTGGAATGTCACTATTATCCTCTGTTGTCCATGATGTAGGAGTCTCAACTATACTATCAAGTTGAATAGTCCAGTTTTCAGAGCAGTTGGTGAAGCTATTAAATTTGGTCACATTCTCTGTCATGTTTAGGTTATTATTGTCAATAATGCTGATGCAGTTAAGGGTTATGTTGCTCATATTTATTTTGTTTTTTTCATATGAAGATGTATCTTCACTTCTGAGAACTGTATCTGTGTGATCATTTTCACTCATCATTGTATCTTTGTTAGTAACATTCTCATGCACTCCAGTGAGGTGACTCCATTGAGTTCCTGTCTGATTGCTGGTTAATTTGTGTGTCTGATTTTCACTGTCTATCTCAAGATTATAACTATGGGTTACCATTGCCTCCTTATCAACAAGGTAAGTTGTACGTGGTAGAAAATATATCTTGGGCTTACTGATCTCATGATTTTTTGTACTAGATTCTGTACTGAGAAAGTCACCTGTGTAACCAAGGACTGATGTACTGCCACTGAGAGACCCATTGATTTCTCTGATGTGAGTTGAAGTGGTCTTAGGTATATTTTCTGCTTTCTCAGAGGACTTGATGCTGCTATTAAAGTTTTGGTACAACTCATCTCCTGAGTTAATGGTCTGGTCTTTCACAGAGGCACTTTCTCCTTTGTTAAACCTATCTTCACTATAATCATTCAGGTTATCTTCATCTCCAGTATTATTAATGTGAGAAAGTTTATGTAATGGTTTATCTTGAAGCTGGGTATTGTCAGTTCCATCACGGTCAGTAGAATGGTGATGGTCGTTTAGAGCTCTTACTTCATGATCAGTACCATTATTATGTACATCACCAGCTTGTACTTCATAGTCAGCATCACTGTGAGGATTACTTTTGTTAACCCTTCTACCTACAATATTGCGGTCATTATCAGTGTGATGATTGGTACCATCTCTTCCTCTATGGTCAGCAGGAATCTCATGTGTGCTGCTGGGTCTGTGGTCACCTCCAATGTCATAGCTGTGCCTATCGCTAACTCCATGGTCATTACCACTGTGGTGGCTGTTTTCTGTACCAAGGTCAGCACTGTTGTGATGGATGTTTCCTGTCCCATGGTCTGCAATGTTGTGATGGATGTTTCCTGTCTCATGGTCAGCATCATTGTGATGGGTGGTTCTTGTCCCATGGTCAGTACCATTGTGATGGGTGTTTCCTGTCCCATGATCAGCACCATTGTGATGGGTGTTTCCTGTGCCATGGTCAGCGCCATTGTGATGGGTGTTTCCTGTGCCATGGTCAGCACCATTGTGATGGGTATTTCCTGTCCCATGGTCAGCACCATTGTGATGGATGTTTCCTGTCCCATGATGAGCACCATTGTGATGGGTGTTTCCTGTCCCATGGTCAGTACCATTGTGATGGGTGTTTCCTGTCCCATGGTCAGCACCATTGTGTTGGGTGTTTCCTGTCCCATGGTCAGTACCATTATGGTGGATGTTTCCTGTCCCATGGTCAGCACCTTTGTGATGGGTGTTTCCTATCCCATTGTTAGTGCCATTGTGGTGGGTGTTGCCAGATCCTGGCGGCATATGGTCAGGGTCGTGTGCGTGTGTGGTACTGTCATGAACTATAAGCATGGTAACCCCAGCTACGGGAGGTGGCACATCAGTGACAGGAAGAACCAGAAAGGTACTTTTTGCCAAAGCTGAGGTTGTATTATGCTCATGACTGTGATCTACTTCGTGGTATATTTTTACAGGGATATCTCTTTCCTCTCTAGAATTTTGAGGTGCGCTGGCTTGGACGGAACAGTTGTCACACTGATGAGGGGCATAAGTCTCACGCTTGTGACCAGGATCAGCGTGTGTGCCTTGGGAAATACTGACCTTCCTGGCCTCATATGATTGCCCGTTTCCACGTGCACGATTCATCATTGAATTCTCTCTAGCGCGACGAACATAACCTCTTACTGTAATAATCATAGATTCACTGGTGTCTGTATCAATCATCACACCTTGCTCTTCATCGGCATCTCTCCTCACTCGCTGGGGAGCGCGATGGGAAGCCTCGCGTTCACTATGGGTTAGAGAGATTTGAAACTCGTGTTTAAGTAAAGGATAGTGAAGTTTCCCGTGATCTAAACTGTTTTTGCCGCTTGGGATTTTCTGTTCTTTTGCTTCATCATTTATATTGTTCAAGAGTCTTTTCATCATGTAATTCTTTTGTATGGTATTGATGTGGCTTTGCGAGCTGTCACCCGCGTTATAGTTGTTCACACCTCCCAAGGCATGACGGCCTTTCTTCGTTCTCTCCGTAAGCCTAGAAAGCCTACTTAGTGAAGCACTGTGCTTGTCTAAACCAGCACATGTATCACCTACCTTACAGGTCACTAATGCCTGACTCTCTACAGCTAATGCAGCATGTAAAGAAAGATGGTAATGTTAGCAGAAATAACGAGTTTTGCATCTATGTGTGTATTTATTTATATAAATACCTCAACAATAAATGTAACTGTACAAACCTTGACCTGTAGCGACCATTACTTGTACCCTTAAACGAGGATGAAAACTACATTAATATCATGGGATTGCATGAATACAGAGATGAATGGCTGGGTATTTCTTGAAAACCATCAGCGGAGGAATAGTTAATACGAAAACACAGAATTCCCGTGAGCATACAGCACTAGCGATAAGACAATGAGCCAGAAGTAATGCAGAAGGGCTCCTTTAAGAGACAAATAAAAGAGAAGGAGAAACAAGACACGCTTGGCATGCAGGATCGGAGAGGGAAGAAGGCAAGTGGAGGGAAAGGTGGAGACCTTGCCGACATGCACTTACGTTACTGGACAGAAGAGGAAGAGTCTGGGAATACAATGTGCAGTTACACCTCAAGAACAAGTGGTTGGCAGTGAAACTTGGTGGCCAGCACTGGCATGCATTCTCGAGGTTCCACGAGAGATTAGTGAGATTCCGCTTGATGCAGCACCTTCCATCAGTAATTTGTGAAAAGCGGGGGCGTTTTCGTGAAGGGCACACGTGTGGAGATGAAGACTTGCAAGCACTAACGAAACGTGCTAGAATTTAATCTTCGGTGCATTACATTACTCCCCTTGAACACGACAGTATGATCCTTGGGTGTAATAGCGTGACCTTCGTAAGGCTATGCTGTCATGCCTTAAAAGTCGTACTGTGGTGCCCACGGGTTGTACGGTCGTGCTGGAGAGATAAAGTTCCTTTACAGTGTGTAAAAGCATCAGGTAACCGAGAACATGAGCTGGCTAGATGATCCACTCACCTGTTATAGGCTTCCAGGGTTTGGTGGTGTGTAGCCAGGGCGGGCTGGTGGCCGGCGGCCGCGTGCGATTCCGTTGAGAGCTTTGGCTGGCTCGGGTCGGCGTTGACTTTGGTGTACATGAAGCTGTTAGGAAAGTGATGATTATTACAGAGTTAAATTTACATCAGCTTACTCAGTCCCACCCAACTAAGATACTAACCCATGCCAAGCCTTAACTACATATCAATACTGTAAAATAACCTAGTTCGTAGTGTCTTTTCTTTCTTTTTTTTGCATGTGATGTATATGTTTCCGAGTACATTTTAACAATCGGCTACTTATCAGTTGCCATGTACTGAAAGAGAACAGTATTTGAATCTTGAAAATATATATACTGAAAAGTCAGCAGTTTTGTATCTGCATTTTCTATTTCGTGTGTGGCACAGGAATAGTCTCCACACATTATATGGGAAACACCAGCCAAGCGCGTGCCAGAGGTCCTATCCTTTGTGGCGGACACACGTAGATAGCTCATGAGATCAGTGACCGAAATAATGCCTGAAAAGCAAGGAAAGTACAACAACACATTATGGTTGTCAGAAAAGGATGACTGAAGAGAGGTGATAACTACAGAGTTGATAAGGCAGAAAGCTCGTCATTCCGCTCTGCTTAAAAAGGAGGTGGAGGAAGGGCCATCCCAGATATGCAAGTAGCACTCCATAGTGGGCGGATAAAACCCATATGGTATACCTCCTCACAAGAGAAGAAATAACGGCGTCTATCCAACACCCCAAGCCATTGAAAGGCAGACTGCAATGTTCATTACATGGGGTGGCTAGCAAGGATAGAGTGGAGCATATGGTTATGCCTAACATAATCATGTTACGGTAGGATTCATCTGTGATGAATAGGCCAATTCTATGTATTATGGTGATCCCTGACGAGAAGTGACTCCATACTAGGAACAAAGTGAGTGTCGACACCAACCACCTGAAAATTTATACTGACAACTATGAACCTACGTTTTAAGTGTCCAGGTCTTCCACCAAGCAATTAACATCATCACTCCCTAAGCAGTATAGCCACCCGAGTTGATGCACTCACCTTTCCTGTGTAGCTTCATGCCAAGGATCACCGGCTGGACGCCCCGGGAGCAGCGAGCACCGGCCTCCTTTATGAAGACGACCCCGTCCGTCTTGATAACGCCAACGAAGCACTCGTAGGTGTGTATGTCACGGCGGTAGGTGAGAGCGTACACCCGCCCCTCCTCCTCCCATTGCCCAAGGCACTGGTACTCCCGTTCTGTCGCATACACACACTAGTGAGTACTTCATTCATTCCCACAGATCAAGTCATAATGGCTCATAACTAGCAACAATATTTCAAATTCACATGAGCCAATGTTAGAAGCACAGAAAACGATGATGTTAGTTCTCTTACATTATTTATCATGAATGTTCAACTCCGGGAAAGGTACAAGTAACTAATGCTGGCAATGTTATGAAGCAAAGAACATCATACTGAGAGAGATTTTGTAAGTCAACAAATATGTTTAAATTACATTTGAGATTGAAAACTAGTAATGCTTTACATCCTAGAGAAGAAGACTATGTAAGCTCGTCTGTCATGCAAAAAGTATCATGAGGCAGGTCCGTAGCCAGGATTTTTAAGATGGGTTTCTTTGCGTCTCCGAGATGGAATTTGGGAGCAGAATATCATATTTTAAGGACTTTGCTCATACATTACAGCTACTCAATTAACACCAAATGCCTGATGGTCTCTCCAGGTGATCCTGGAACATTTTGGAGAAAATTTAAGACAATACTTTTCAAAGATGTAGATTGGGTGGGGGATCCCCTAGAGAGACTTTAACCTGGCGACGGGCCTGTTAAGACTTTTCATCAAGAAAATATTTTCAGAAACCCTGTCATTAAATGTAAGTTAATATAGTTATATTTATTACCTAAAGCGACTCATCCAGCCCAAGTTACCCACGGGTAACAGCAGGGTGCTGTATGTTTATGTTAACTTGGGGAAACCTTTGACGTTCATCTTGTTCATAACTAACAAAGTGAATAAGCTCTTTATATTCTGGAGTAGAAAAAGTAATTCATTAATTTTACCTTGAAGAAACTATAAAAGTTACTAATGTTCTGTTTCACAATTAGCGAAGGTAAAGTGACGTGAGTGGGGGAGTGAGCGACTGCGAGGCAACTGGCAACCTGTGCGGTGAGGATGAGGGCTCGAGTGACCATCAAGCAGGCCATGCGGCGTCCCTAACATGGCTTCCCCGACTCCATACACCGCGCCAGGTTACGGTGGCCAGGATTATGGACCTTGAGGTAATAAGCTTAACTTTATTGACTGTCGTGATTGGTAAAGGATAAGGAGAATGGGTCGTGTAAGACAACGTCGAAAATTGTTCACTTTAATAGACTTTGGATGGCTGTCGAGAAAGAAATGCTACTCCCATACACACATACAGGGACATACACACAAAGGATGCTCCACCAGTAAGGTTATTCCATATGAGGGGGGCATATAGATTTGCCACGCAAGATCCCACGGTGAGCACACCCTTCGAAGGGGAACTAACCAACATGAGGGGAAGACAGTTATAACTCTTAGGTTTCTGAATCGATTAAGGGACGTCGTTATTGACCAGTTCTTTGAAATTAAGGAGGAACAGATCGACTACAGGACAGAACAAGAAACGATTTAGGAAAGTTGAGAAAAAACTTCGTGTCAAGTCCGGTGGAGTAAGTTATATGAAGTTTACTGCAGAATTAAGAACATGTGAACTGTTAATGAAGAAACGGAAGCACTGTGTAAAGTGTGGCGGTAGTGTTACCAAGGAACAAAAGAATTCTTCTGAACTTGGTTAGTGATGTAACTTGTTTGGCATCTGCAGACGGCAGGCAGTTGAAGTGGAGCGGGTGCTGTGGACTTCGAAACAAGACTGTCATCATATATACCAGGACTGGGGTTTGAAATCATATATCTGCTGTGCGAAGGATTAGAGGTGAAAGATACAATGTTGAGCGAGTGGACATGTATATATGTAGGTCTGGAACATGAGGAGGGTCTACATGATTTGCTCCGGATCATTATGAATGGAACACGTGAGAGCAACCCACCTCGTACGTACACAAGCCCATACTTTCTGTGTTACTAGGATTCCACTCAGTCCTTGAGGTATATACAAAAGCTCCTGTGTAGAGAAACTCGTGTCTTAGGATGTCATGACCTCATTGCAAGATTCGGAGAATATGAAATTTTGTTAAAGATTTTACAGTTAACAGAACAGTAAGTGAAAAAAAATGAAAGAACTTATAGCAAATGTTATGGAAGTCTGAATATATTGAGAACCAAGAGACTTGCATTAGGGGCTTTAGTGTTGGGATTAACAGAAGCTCCTTTAAAACGGAAATATGATTGTAAATCATTATAAGAGATGTACAACAAAACAAGGACTCTGAGAGAAGTCAGTATTAGGAAAGGTCATGTTCAATAGAAAGGAGATCAAAATAAGTGTTTTTATGCTGTAGGAGTGTTGAATGAACGCAAGAAAATGACTGAAGACATGGCTCATGAAGACATACACAAATGCAGGAAGCTGTATGACAAAGAATGTTCAAGAGGCGGGGCCCCGCGAGTATAAAAAGCAGCCGACACAGCAAGTAAAAGAACGTGAAGTGGTTAATTGAAGCACCTCAGATGTTTGCAGCCCTGGCCTCTACGGTTGGGAAGACTACAAGAAGAGGGAAAGGCAAAAGAAGGATGATTATTAATCAACTTCGCCGTTCAAAGAAAAAGAAGCGTCGTAATGGTTAATCCTCGTGTGGTTAGTCTTAATATAAACTATGGGAGACAGCAGTCAGTACCGTGCCGCTTGTTTAGGTCATATGGTTGGGAAGCGCGCGCAGAATTAATGTAATGATTAACTTTGATACGTAATGATAAAGCAGAAATTAGGGCATGGTGTATATGTATAAAAAAAAAAATGAATGGTAACATCTTGAAAGTAAGTGTATCATTGTTTTGTAACTGTCATCAGTGCATTTCAAATGAAGAGTTAAAGAATAAGTAATACCTGTGTTGAAAATGTACACGAAGCTATAGATGCAGCAGCGAGTGTAATCTTAAGAAATAGAAGACAAGCAAACATGAGGGGGATTAGGAAACCCCAACAAACCCAGACGATAATCACAGGTGAAACCCAATCCATGGGTACGGTGGGTGGGACGACCCGTGACGACCTCCATCCACCTATATGTTGACCTTTGCCTACACCACCTGCCATCACCCCTTCCCCTCCACTCGCTCTCCCTCATCCCCCATCGCCCTGTCCGAGAATGATGTGTAAGACAGGAAGTCTGAATGTGGTAGAGGACTAATATCTGGGTGAGGGGAAAATTAGTGTTTAATGTTGGGGACGTATAAGAGAGGCAGTGTGTCAGAGAAGGTAACTGCTGAGGGGAAGAAGACGACGTGTTCTGTGTAGAGTACTTACACTAGAAAGGAGCGTGTGAAAGGAGGGGATGTATTTAATCTAGAGTACTTGCTTTAGAAGGGGACGTGTGTGAAGCAAGGGCACGGGGAAGTAGGCGTGAGCTCCTTTTAAAAAAGAGGATGTAAGTGACAGAAGTATGTGGGGGAAAACGTATGTTAGGAAGGGGATGATGAGTCAAAATTGGGACGTGTAGAGGAGATTTTGTGACAGGGGAGAGAGGTTTGTGTGAAAGATGGGGGTGCCTCTGTATAGGAGAGGACGTATAAGATGGGGACTTTTGTGGGAGACGGAAGGTCTGTCTGAGGAGCGAAGTGCATGGGGAACCGGTGTGAATGTGGGGCAGAGCAAGTGTGCTTTAGGGATGACTTACATGTGGTGGTGGTATGTGGGTGGTGGGAGATGTGAGGGATAAGTCGTTTGTGTCAAGGGCAGGACGTCTGGGGAATGTGTGTAATGTGGACGGGGAACGTGTATAGGAGGGAGGATAAACGTGAAAGAGGACGTTTGTGGGCGAGCAGGCAAGATAAGAGATGGGCTGAGGTGACCAAGAGCGCTTCTTCAGGCGAGGATAGGTGGAGGTGTAGGGGTAGCGGCAGCAGCTGCTGCTGGAGTCTGTCGCAGATCTGAACCTGGAACACGCCCTCCAGATCTTACGTACCTGCACAGTCATGCACCACCTACCTACCTCCTTTCTTCGCAGCGGTGCAGGAGACCATTTGGAATACTACGGCTATGGTATGTGTAACATCTACAAACGAAGACTGAAGTTACAAGAGAGAATTGTAACCCCAGAACACACATACCTTCCAGATGGTCACGTGATACACCAGTCCTACAACGGCGGAGGCAGAGTACGCCCAGCTACCTCGGTAAGAGCGAGGTTCACGTACTGCTACTGTTGAGTCGTGCGCTTATCTCAACAGCGGTGGTTAAAATCAAGGTTCACAGGAAGTCTAGGCAACATTCAGGCATGCACACACGTGACATAATACCAAGAGCAATATGAGACAGTTTCATCATGCCTGTTAACAGTGTGTCAAGACTCAAAGTATTGTAACATCACCAGTAAACTAGCTGTTGATTCTTGTTTTTTACCTCGGGTTCGTGAAGAGGCTTTAGGTTAGGTTAGGTTGGAAGGCTTTCCACAATATAACTTGATATCTAAATAGGTTAGAATCTGATGATATGCCGGTTAGGGCGTATTGTTTTAATCCCTTCCAGCCTTAGTCTAGCTGGTAATATGGATTCGCAGTTATGGCGCGAAGACAGAAGGATTCGATAGGACATATTGCGAGGAGGAAGTCCGCTGAAGGACATGAGGACCAAAGACCATCGTAAAGAAGAAAAAACGTGAGACATTTTTTTGTGAGAGATGATCCTTCTCCTCACGAGTAACGTTTACACGTTTGTAAACTGTGAACGTTTTTTTTGTTGTTTTTTGAGAAAAGAAACACACGTTGATGAGAGGTCACATGACCTCGATTGTTTACGGGTCGGGTTTGGTAGCCGAGCGAGCGGGTGGGTCAAGTGTTGCTAAGGGAGTCAACGAGACGCCCCTGGAGTATCACATTGACCCTATTGGTCCCCTTCCCCCCTCCCTCCTTCCCGCTCCCTCCCCCCCTCCCCCCTCCCCCCGGCCCCAGACTTAATCTGACAAATGGAGGGGAGGTCGCCAGCTGCCGGGGCAAGACCATGGTATGACCAGTGAACCGCACAGGGGGAACGTCCCTGCCTCAGTGACCTTGCGAAGCTAAACCGATTTTCCACCTTGTGAGATTTATCAATGGGGGAAACACAGACGCCCACACACACACACACACACACACACACACACAACAGACACACACACACGCACACACACAGACACACACACACACACACCACACACACACACACACACACACACACACACACACACACACACACACACACACACACAC
>JAUUDY010027512.1:0-15830 GCA_032361765.1 Panulirus inflatus
TTATTAGAAAGTTTGATAGTCAGTCATAGTCAGTCATGACTCCTTTATCATGAAGACCACTTATCACCTTTAGGTTTATATAAATTGGACATTAACTCAGAGGTTTGTGTCAGTTGCTTTCAGAGTTTTCTCTTCAGCAACTGTTTCCTTGAAGGAAAAACCTTTTCGTGGCAAAGGAAGCCCTCACAGCTGTCAGACGGCTAGTCACTGTTTTTTTTAGGATTTATGTGAGAACCCCAAGATTGTCAATTCCAGTTTTGGGGAGAGAGAAATAGTTTTCTTCACCTTCCAGACTGCCATTTTCCTGTGGAGATTATCCAGCTAATCCTGTGAGAACATTTGATATTTTGTGGGTCCTTAAGTTGTCCTTGTGTTCCATCACTCTTCATTGTAACCCATGCACTGTTTTCCTGATGTAAACTCTTCAGCTGTGACATGCACCCTTTGTTCCCTTCCACCAAGATAATCTGTCCATCAAAGGAGTCTTACCCTTATTTCTGTCTGGTGATCCAGCTTCTTAATTATCCTACCATGCAGCATTCCAGACACAAATCCACCCAGTTTTCTCTTTCATCTAAACCCATGCTTACTTTTTTTTTATAGAAAATGTAAAAGTGTATCACACATGTCCTCCTTTCCTTGAAACTGTGTTGTCTTACAGAAGAACACAGGGAATCTGGTGAAGCTATAGAGAGATTTGTGTGCACTGGTAAGATACAGAACATTCAATGATATTTATGGCTTAGCAGATGCAAGGATTACAAAAGCAGTATTAAAGGCCCTGAGGATGAAGAATTTCTCCTAATATTTATTAAATTTGGCTTATTTTAGCATTTTTAAAGCTACAGTTGTGAATTAGAATGCTCAATTTGTTTCAAACTTTCTCCTGAGTGATACCGTACAAAGAGAAAGGATGGAGTCCCCTTTTTTTGAGTTGAAGAGTATTTATATCTGGTCTTGCCAAGTTTGATGGACTTTGGAGAAGCTTATCCCACATGTTTGGTGCTTTATCTTTTGTGTATATCATTCCGGGCAGTCTTTTAAAATTCACTGCAGATGTATCTACCCTGATGGAGCATTCAATTAAACTTGGACTTTCTGGGAAAGTCTTGCAGCATGCCTTAAAACAACTTCCAGTTGCTAGCAGAAAGGCTGTTGTATATTCATTAGTATCTCAACAACAATGCAGATGATAGGCTGTGATCTTTTTTTACAGGCTAGAGCAAATGGAGTTATTGCAACCTTTGCCCTTTAATGACTCCCCTTTACCCTTTGAGGTTATGCAGAGGGTTCTTAGGATTAGATCTTATAGACCATTAAAGTGAAGAAAACTTTTTTTTTTATTAATTCTGTCTCTTCAAATTTTAGATCAGGGTAAAGGCAACAAGTTGAGGGCTCTTTTACCCCAAATTTCAAGAGGAATTATAGTAGAAGACTTATCTGCTTCTTGTATTCTCCTCTAAAACAAGACCTTTACTGCATCTAAGCTCTACTTCAAGAGTGTCAAAGTGGATCTGAAGGTAAATGTACCTCTGAATAGCTATTTGTCAGTCAGGGGTCATTTCTAATACTTTCGAGAGATTTGGAAGTTTGACACTTAGTTGTATCAAAAGTATAAAAGAGGTCTGGGGTGGAGCTAGAAATCTCAGCCATTTTTGAAGAGAAACTTCCAAACAACCCCAACTCTGCTCTTACTGGAATTCATGGTAGTGATATCAGTCTAGGGCATCATAGAGTTAGGTCCAGTGTCTTCTACACTTTTTTCAGTCCAAAAGGTATTAAAATGATAGATTTATCTTTTCTGAACACCTATATTGAATCAAAAGTTTAAGGTGACTACTTTACTGAGTTTCCACCAGACATTACATTTTAACCATTGAACATACATCATGTATTTAAAGCATACCTATTGGCACATTCCAATACATCTATGAATGAGGAGGCTTTGACAGTCAAGCTTGGTATTAGGCAGTTCAGAGTGATGGCATTTGCTTCATAGCCCCACGATTTTTTTTTTAAGAACATTATCTGCTTTGCTCCCAGAACTTATATCTCCCACAGTGATTGTTTTCACTTACCCCAGAAAGTTTTTAGTGATGTCTCCTTCAATGGGGAAATGTGCCAAATTTAGGCTTTGAGTAGTGAGGATCTTTCAGATTCATTTTTTTTTATCATCCAGAATGAATACCATTTGGATTCTAGATAAATCTTTGCATGGCTAAGAATAGAATGGAATGCTTAGACTGACTATCTTTTTCTCTCATTGAACAGAGCTCAGGATTACCCAAATGCTGTGATTGTCATGTCAAATAGCTTCTGAAAAAGTTCAGTTTTGCAACCCTTTGTAATGACATGGTAAAGCTGTAGGTCAGAAAGGTTTCCTTGGTAAACTTTCTTTCCTGCAGGAGGCAGAGATCTTTTGAAAGTGCTTTTCCAGGAACTTCTCATATCTTTAGTTTGATGGACCTATATCAAGAACTTCCTCATGTGATTACTCTCAGGGTTTGGATGAACACATTAAATCTAGGATGGAGCTTCCATTCTTCAGAAAGTCATTCAGCTCCAGGGTGTTGGGTACGGATTCAGAAATCCTACCATATTACCTTTAATTATTAACCCTCTTGCTGCATAAGTAATTTTCAGGGGGCTGCTTTTAGAAGTGTCATCAGAAAATAAAATGATTAATTTGACATTTCCTAGTTTTTCAATGTCAAGGGGAGATATGTTTTCTTATACTTGCCACCAGGATTCTTTGAAATCTGTATTGGAAAGAAGAAAATGATTAACATGGAAAATTTTTGGAAATCTATGAACAAATTTTTTACACTTGGATGGTACATAAATTCACCAATGTAAGTCAAGGTATAGCTAAAATCATTATTCATTTTAAAAGTAACATCTTGCATTATATAATGATATCAATGTAAGAAATGAAGGATCTTGAAAAAGTGACAAACATCTGGTGAAAAACATAGGTTTTATCATTGGACATTCTCAGTATTATGATGCTGTTTATTTACAAGTACTGGTGTTGCTGAATTGGTTGATATTTCCATCTCACCATCATCCAGTTATAACTTAAAGGCATCATAGTCAGCGTTCATCATGTCCTCAAACTCAATGGCACTCTCATATGTTGCCATAATGGCTCCAGTTTTTGCATTAGTTGCAGCTCTCCTCCTCTTGCTACTTATGATTGCTTTGGAAAACAAAACGTTTTGGAAATCGAAACCACTAACTTGAACACATAGTAGTTCATAGATAGTGGACGAATTAATCAATTAAATCATGATCAAACACAAGAGATTAGTTGGTAGTTGAATGATGAATTAGAAATATCATGATCAAAACACTAGATAAACAACTCAAGACTTAAATGTGTACTTACTCACTGCATAATCATTCAGCTGATAGAATGTAGACTAACACATCATGGTGTGTGGCATACACTGTCCAAGACTTCTGGCTTGTATATTCCTGTAAGAGGATAAAAAAAAAAAACATCCTTACAAATATAACAGGATAATATAACATCAGTAACTTTTCTGGAAATAAAAATACAAAGTGACTTTACACACATGGACTCTGAATGAAGAAACACATGTGCAAAAACTATAAACGCTGAAATACATAGGCATTTTAGCAGTGTATTTCAAAATGTTAATCATATATTGATATATCAGGGGATAGTAACTTTTATACTGAATATATCTGTAAGATATAAGTTACAAATTCATTGATGAATTAGTAAAGTCAACCTCAGAACACAGAATGGGAGGTCACTCAAAAATGGCAGCACACACTGAGGTGTGGTTGACCTTTTAAAGATGTAGAGGGTATTCTTAGCTTATTGTAGTTGAGGGAAGATTGTTTATGAAGTCATAGGTTAAGTTTAATTGCCAGCATTATTTGGAATAAGTGTGATAGCAAAAATGACTGCTTGATGCAGAAAATGGGTTAAAGGATCTGTTGGTCCCATGGTTCTCCCAGAATGTCCTGAGGCCCAAGTGCAAAATTTTATCTATGATGCTTTTTGCCTTGATTAGAATTGGCTGAAAAAAAAAATCTATGCCTGGATCTGTCCAAGAACCTATTTTTCTGAGGCTCTTATCTCTAAGTAGTATGCAGTGTCTGGCCAGATGCTCTCTTGCATCATCCACAACATCAACAGAGATGTCAGTAGGGAAGGTGGCTGTCATGTGGATCCCTTCATTAGGAATGACACCTCAAATGGATGTCTTTGTAACTAGAACCAGTGCATTACTCCCAATTTACACTCCTCGCATTTTTATTTAAAGGCCATTACAGAGATGTTCTTACTTTGTTTTTGGTATTTCTGGAACCGGTTCATCTTCTTGGCCAAGTTTGTTAAAAAAGAAATGGATTTCAGGGTTTACTAACACTGGTAGTCCTTAAGTGGGATAAACATCCTTTGTGCCTGAGACACCTTTTCACATACCTCGGTTGATTGTTTTGGCTCTTCAGGTTCACCTCAGGTATTTTGTAAGGTCATGACCTTAAAGCCTTGGATTCTGGAATTTTTGATTATGGATTTTCTCAAAACTTTTACAGACTGAGGTTTGGAGAACACTAGATAAATGACCTTGTACACAGTATTCACCCATCAAATGAAAGACTGTACTATTTGGTATGGAAACCTTTTCAGGCCTTCTTTAAAGAATCTGATTCCCTGGAAATTACAGAAGCATTGTTTAAATTTTTTCTCTTGCCTTTTTCATGAAAAACATGGCTGGTAATACTGTGACCTATTATAAGAGTGCCCTTCATAAACCCCCTTTTTTGGTTTTGGTATTGACCTGACAGGCCCTGTCTGGGATGAACTCTGATCTTTTTTTTTTTTTTTTTTTTTAAAGAGACCGATTATTTCTCGCATTCAGCCCAAGTGGGGGTTTTCAAAAGTCTTTGGCTTTTTACAGGTTAATAGTTTTGTGTCAGTTTAGTTTAATGATTAGATTATGTATGTATGTATGTGTAGATATGTAGATTGATAGGTATCTCAGGCATATGTTTACCACATTAATGTATTTTTTTTTTTCAGAAAACTCTCCGACTTTTAGCAGTCATGGAAGATGATTGAAATATCAGAATTATCCGTGGGTTTAGTGACAAGGGAGTCACTTCCCTGAAGGGTATGAAACTTTTGTCCAAGAGGTTCAGGTGCTATAGGGCTAAATAGGATGTGAATCATAACCCGGAAGTCTTAATTTCCTGAACATCTTTATCCTGTCGTGCTGCTGGGCCCCATCTATTCCCAAATTATGTTTGTCCATACTGTGAAATTTGATTTTTTCTTTATTGTGAATTATGAAATAAACTTGAATATAAGTAATACCATGTTTAGGATGGCTTTTTTGGAAAAGGGAAGCAGGGAAACTTTTTCAGTTAGGATTTACTCATTGTAAAGACAGAATAGAAAGGTTATGTGATGGGACTTATATGTCTAGGTTATTTGGTATGTGATGTATCTTGTACTACAAATGCTGTACAGTGTATGGTGAATTTGGGAGCCTTCAGATACCTTAGTATTTTAATTATATATTTATTTTTTATCCATATGGTTCAGGTAGTTCACAGTTTTTCACCAAAACAATCTTGCATATGGACATACACATTCATTTTAGTTAATAACTAATTTGTAGATGTACAGTATCCCAGAACATTTTCAGTTGAAGTTCTACCCATTAGCAACACAAGAGTCATGATTTCTTTCTGTCTTATTTGTTTGGTACTCCTAAACTCCAAAATCCACACAATCTACCGAAATGCAGGGGCATTGCACTGGGGGAAATGAAGTACATCCATAATACTATAGGGGATGAAGTTAACTAATGGAAATTATGTTTATATTGGAAGTTGATTGTTTTTATGTAATTTTACAATTTTGTTTTGTGATTTGTATCCCAATCATGTGATGTGAACTTCTTGGTCCTTCTGAAAAACTGGTGTTTTTTATTTCTCTCATTAAATAAGATAACATTTTATAAGAATAAGAAAATAACTGAGAAACAAGTTTGGTCCTCAGCTTTCCCAGGGAGAAATAACAAACTTTTGGTGGGTGCATATTACAGAGATATGCTCCTATTAGAAATTCATTTGTCATTGGGTAATTTGGGGACTGTATCTCTTGTTTCTCATTTATTTTTATTACTCTCTCATGGGAGAGATTTTTTTTCACTTGACAAATGCAGGTTTCTCAGAAAGACCAGGAAATACTGCATTGCATCATCAGGATGGAGGTCACTAAACAAAGTCAAGAAAGTTCACACAAATAAGCAAGAAACTGCTAACTTAGATTTCATTAGTTGACTAAGTCTCTACGTGTATTACAGGTGTATTTTGCTGACCCAATGCCAAGCTTGCTGTACTTTGGTGGATTCTAGTGGATTTCATTGTTTAAGAAGACCCTATTTATCTGCACAAAGATATCAAAATTGGTGTAGACTATGAGAATACATTGTAGTGTTGGATCAGATAGTACTTTCCATATAAATCTGGTTGTTACGAGCTTAAGAAGATCAGTTTACTGTTTTCCTTTATTGTTATTATGTTTGTACAATTTAGAATTTTCTGTGATGTAAGAAAAGAAAAGAAAGTTCTAGTTTAGGAACATATGTAGTTATGGGTTTTGGTTTATTTTTTACATTGCATAGCGGTATTGTATGAGTTTTTCAGGAGGTAGGGAGTTTAGCAGTTTAGAGCTAAGGTTGACTACATGCTTGTATATAAGATTATAACACACACTGTTACTCCTCTAACACACATTTAACTTATGGACTCAGAACTTTACATATAGTGTGAACTGTTTAAGGTGAATGAATTTTTCATGCATATAGTGTGAGCCATTCAAGGTGAGTGAAAAAGTTAGTCTGCGAGTGTTTATGTAATTTACATTGAGTGATTCAAGAACGTACAGGATATCAGTTCATTCACATACCTCTTCAGCCTTTGTTATATGTGTTGAAATAAACGAAGGTTTCCTTACTAAGTGTTTAATCGTTCACTTGGTCCCCCTAAGTTTTTTCATCGTAGAAGACTTACATCGTTTAGACATTAACCTTCACACACAGGTGGGATATTTTGCTTGAGAGGGTGGATTTTTTCTTGGGGAAATTAGTATCCCTCATCAAATTTAGTCTTTAATGAAAATCACAATAGTACTGCAGGAGCCTTTGGTTAATTTAGCACATAAGTTGAGGTGTGTTTGTGTGAATTGAGGTGTTTTTGGATTTGATCTAACCAGTTTAATTGAGAATATAGTTAGAAATGTTAGATAGGTAGAAATCATAGTTTTCCGATATCTTGGCATAGAAAAGTAGTGACTGAGAGTGCATTTGTGTTCCTGATAATTTCAGCTTTGTTAAACTTAACATTGTTTGAACATAGCACACAATATGTAAATCTGGTGGATACATCACATGATTGTGCAAATTTTAACAGGCTTTCATTATGAAAATGATATGGAAATGGTGATTCCCAGATTTATTGGATGTTCAGGAAGTTATAAGTTTTCAAAATTCTTTACATCTTCTATGTCACATGCTGTTAGGCACAGTATTGAGTTAATTCTATCATCCTTCTAATGCATATATGACTTTTGCTTATCATCTTGCTAACAAGGAGGCAGTTAATACAGAAAAATTGATTGAACACACCAGCACACACATGTTAGGAAGCCATTGATAGAGTGGTTATTACGTCAGCTTTCCTTCCACCAGCCACTCTTTTACCTCTTGGCAACTGCTCTTGCTACTTTCCTTTAAAACTACTATGCAGTACAGTGAATTGAAATGGAAATTCTCAGGTCTAATTTAAAGCTGGTTTTTTGAAATGTGGATAGTGTCTTTAGTTTGTGCTGACCATGCTTTTTTTATACCATATTTTTCTATTTTTGAGCGTGGGTGTGTGTGTGTTGTGTGTTTGTGTGTGTGTGTGTGTGTGTGTGTGTGTGTGTGTGTGTGTGTGTAAAGATGTTGGTGCAGAGGACTCATATTTTTTTTTTTGCAGAATTTGTACTTATGGATCCACAACTTTTCCACACTGCCCCCATATGAATATCAAAAAAAAAAGTAAAAACGATCCTCCGTAGTAGCCTTGTGTCCAAAGGCCCATGGTGGCCATGATTACACATTTACAGAACCAGGAATATGGAACATACTTGAATAAATGTAAAACAGTGGAAAAATAAACTAAGATTAACTTATAATACAGCTGGTTTTGTATGAGGGCAAAGGAGACAGCTGAATACACTTGCAAAGTAAGTAGAGATGTAGAAAGAGGAACAATGCAAGGCCACTGTTTAGAAAGAGGAACAGCTCAATCCCTCTGTCCCTGTTCTATGTTCTCAGTGAGTATGTAGTACTTTTCTCTACACTTTATGTATGATTTGTTGATCTACTGATACTGTAATACAGTTATTACATTATGAGCTGTAAATGAATAATTATGGACCTCTGTGGTGTAGCAATTGGTGTTCCTGACCACAGCACATTCAAAGGCTGCCTGAGGTCAATCCCACATTGGTTCAAATTATGGTTACAGCAACTGGTCTGCAATCAGCTCATCTCTTCATTCTCCTTTTGGGGCTATTAGTGGCCTAATAAGGGTGAGGCACTAAAGACTAAGAAGCAGCAATGGATTTCACTGGTTATGGAGACTATTGCTGTGGCCACCCCCTTGAGGGAGTTCTAGAAGAAAACAGGTGTCAGAGATAGAATAGATAGAATAGCGTTAGTGAGATGGCTTTTTTAGGGCATTCACTTACCCATGCCATCACAGCATTAAAAATACAAGTATGGTTGCTTTGAGTTGTAAATTATGCCTGAGGTCATTTTCTTTTATATGTGTAAGTGTGTAATGGCCCTAAGAACATTTAGTTGCCATAACAAGCCCAATGGCATGCTATAAAAGCTCCAAGTTTTAAACAATGAAAGCAAGGTCCTTCATGAAACTGGCAAACCTGTAAAAACCATGCTGCACATGGAATGATTCTTAAAGTTAGTGTAGATAAGAAGGTAGGGCAGTAGAGATGGAAAACTTCTATAGTTGGAGGTAGAAAGAAAGATAGAATAAAGGATCAAAGTGAATGAAAGTTGAGTGATATAAAAGAAAGCGTATGAAAGTTATATAGAAGAGTCTCTTTAAGATATTTGGTGGTCAAGAAGATATCTTTTCTCCTCATATTTCTTTTTACACGGGGTTTGTTGTATCATTTACCTCTTTTATCTGAACTCTGATTTGGGGTTGTGGTAGTAGCTCCAGTAAAAAGGAGAAAAGGACCCAGGAGTGGTAATGTGTAATGATCAGTTTGGCTTTTAATGGTAGCCTAGAATCCAACTTTTGCAAGTTGATGTATCATTTTGATATTTGATATCTGAAAATATCTAATGTCCAACCTGCCTCTTTCTGGATGAGATGGCAAGCAAAACTCATTGTTGTAGCCAACACAAGGAAGGAAAAACCTCCATTTATGCTTACAGTGTAATTGTGAAGTGCATGAAGAGTTAAAAAAGAAAAAGCAAAAGCATTACATGGGCTACAGTTTTGTGTTATGAACAGAAACTGGGTTACCATATTCTGTGATATAACTCATTTAGGTTAATGGAAAATAGGAAAGAAAGTTCCTGGTATCATCTCAGTTGAACAGTAAGCTTATTATAGAAATGAAGTCAGAAAGTACCCTTTGTCTATGATGTTCATTGACATTCAGTATAGAGAAGATTGATGTTTCTGAATATTATTAGAAAGGGAAGCTTATCATCTTGCATTTGATTGCATCACTAATGTTATAATTTCATTTTATTAACTGAACTGCTTGGATCAAGTGAAGCACATTAAAACTGTATTACTAAGGAGGTTAATCAAGTTGTGCAAGAAACTGACATTCTAGATGTGCATTATCTGTAATCTTCATTCATCTGGGCCCAGATTTTAACATAGATATTGGACCTAGTAAGTATACATGAATTATAAAAAAGAAATAGATTTCAAAATTAAGTGTTATGAATGTCTCAGACTTTGATTGGCTAGCTAGCATATCTCTCATTTTATTTGAAACACTTTGGTGCAAGGTTATGATTTTTTTCATGAAATACTTGCACTTTACATATACTGTCTCAGACTTCTGTATAATTTCAGTGTTTAAAGAAATACTCTGTACATTCAGCTTGCCACATTTTGATGTATTTCATTTCTCTAGAAGATATTAAGCATATGAAGTTTATGAAGCAAATTTTGCAAACACTTATGCCTCCCTCCAGTTATCATATTTCATGCATTTTTCCTTCAGAATTACATACTGTCCATTCTGAATTGTAATATCAGACCTCATGCATCAGTTAGTGAGGTAGTAATGATTGGATGCAGTGATGTGTGATGCAAAGCTAAAAGCTTTTGGCAGCAAAAGTGTTGTGCTACTGCTCACTAAATTTCTCAAAAAAGTTTCATGGTATTGTTCTGAAGAACTTGTTTAATATGGTTGTTGTGCTGTAATCTTTGTGCAGGAAAAGATGTAAATATCGTAACCAATTATTTATTGACAGTTTGATTTACAAACTTCATGATTTATTTATTGATTGTATGGTATGATTTAGTTTGTAGTGGTGTAAATGTTGAGCAGAGAGTAATTGAATGTCATGATATGAATATCCATAGCTATATTTTGTTATTATGTAAGTGACTTTAGTGATATATCTTGGCATGATTTCATTATCTGTAGAAAGAAAAGGAGTAACTATGCAAATTTGATTTGCTTAATGCTATCACTCTATACTGTATAGAATTTTTTTATGCAGATGTAATATAATCTTGTTAGTATGTTAAACTTTCTTATATGTCAGTTCCAAGTTTAGTAGTGGCAGCATTGTTCTCTGTATGACCTGTTTTGTATTAGTTTTACAGTTTGGATATTTGGTTCAGGGATCAGCAGCTATTTACATTCCTAATTAGGTTGCGATGGGGCTGTAGAATCATGATTCTCTAAGGAATTTCAAAGGATAATGTTTTAAATATGTTCGGTTTTATAGGGTTTATGCATAATTTTCTTTTCTGTGTCAGTATTCTTCTTGAGCTAAGAGAAAATTTCACAGATCTTTGGGGCTTAGAAATCTATGACCCCTTCCTGCTTGTGAGGTTAACATCTCTCACCCTTTGCTAATCGCCAGATAGCAGTAACAGCCATAGTTTCCCCTAGGAGTCACCACCTGGTGATGTCATCATTGTCCCACCAGCTGTGAGGCTGGATCAGGCTGACCACTTCATAGTTCTCTGTATCCTGAAACCCATCAGACATATTCAGAGTTTCTTGGGAAGCATACACCTGTGAATTGTGTTATGGTTTTGCTTCTGTGTTTGAACAGCTTGGGAGGACTTTTGAGGAATTATGTTGGCAGTCTTCTTTCAGTGTGATGGCTAGTCCCAGTCAGCTTACAGTTCATGGCCCAAAGGCAAAACTTCTCATATAACTAGGATGTAGTCTAATATTATTTCTTATTAATTGTATAAGACCAGAACCCTTCTGCGAGTCTCTTGCAGCTTAAAGGCTACACTGCAATGATTGCAGTCAGCAGGGAAAGAATGGACTTGTTTTGGAGGGAGAAGTTCTACAGTGCCTTCTACCAGTTGCTTGTCAAAGGTGAGGCACAAAAGGCTGAGAAGTGGCACTGGAGTCTGCCAGTTAAGCTGAGGAGTAAAAGAGGTGAGTGATTAAGGGTGATGGAACTGAATGTAAATGGGATGAGTGGTGAGAGTGAAAGGAGGAGACTTGTGGAGAAGTTTAAAAGTTATAGCTTGGATATGTTAGGGACTGGAAAAACCCATATCTTTGGGCAAGGTGAAGGTGGAAATGATGAATGCAAGTTATGAAAGGGCATGAGAGGAGGAGTGGTACGGACAGGAATGAATGAAAATTATCAGGGAAGAGGCCAAGAAGGATGTGCAATTCTTCTATCACCAAGAGTATGGGGGTGTTACACAGGATGGATGAAATGGATCAAGAATAGTGTGAGGGAAAAAAAATTGAAATTGTGAAGTATGCATGGGTACTTGTAAATGCACCTGTGAATGTGAAGATTGTTTGAGGTAAGGATAAAATGAAGCTTTTCTGGAAAAAGATAGAATGACTGTATAAAGTTTTAAGAAAGAGAAACATAGTTGTAATGGGTGATATGAATGTGAAAGTGGGATGTGATGAAATTGGTGAGATAGTTGGTAAATGGGGAGTGCCTGGAGAAAATAAGAATGGAAACTATCTTGTGGATGTCTTTGCTAAGAGGGGTTTATTCCTTGCAGACACTATTTTTCAGCACAAGATGGGTTTATTCCTTGCAGACACTATTTTTCAGCACAAGATGATCCACAGGTATACATGGATGAGAAATGGTGGAAGAGAAGAGGAAAAGGCTTTGATTGACTATGTGGCAGTGGATGAAAGACTGAGAAAGGCCTTGTTAGATACTAGAGTTGTGGTTCTTGTGGGAATAAGGATTAGGTATAAGCGGAAGTATGGCGTAAGGGTTGGCAAGAGAGATGAATCAGAAAAAAAATGCGGGGAGGAGTATGAAAGGAGGGTGACTGAAAGTTTAGGTGGAAGTGCAGTGAAAAATGCATTAAAAACAGGAGGGGAGGATTTCCAGCCCTCACTCCCATCCCCTTTTAGTTGCCTTCTACAACACAGGGAATGCATGGGAAGTATTCTTTCTCCCCAATCCCCAAGGATGATATGTATACCCATACATATGTAATATTACAAAAGATCACAGTAATGCGTATGATCTAGTAAATACTTGTAATCCACAAGAAAATGAAACATGATAAGTTCCCAAGTGCACTTTTGTGTAATGATCACATCATAATGGGAGCTACAAGAAAGAGGTATAACAGTCAGTTGATATACAAGGAAGAGACGTAGCTAGGATGCCATTGGTAAATAAGCGTTACCCAAAAGGTGGTGTTCGAGTCTGACAGCATGCATGTCATAGAATTTTATTGTGTGGACAAGAAAGAGAACTGTTTAAAAATTTTATCTACACTGAAGCTATCCAATTTGTGTAGACCTTCAATAATATTAATGTTAAAATTCTTTGTGTATTCAACAATAGAAGATTCATTTTTGTTTCTCGTGGTACAGGAGTCTAATAACTGAGATGGCATTACTTTAGTCGACACAATGATCATAATCTTCAGCATGATTAAACTTCCTAGTTAAGATAGTGTAAAAAAAAAAGAATATGGTGAAAAATTTCCAGATTTTCAGTGCGGGAAGTAAATGCTAAAATAGTTTTCAAGTTAATGTATAGAGCTGCACGTTGTGTAACATGTTCTGTGGTTGGTGTATGTTGTCAATGACGAGGAGGTTCATGCTTTAGCTTTACGTCTTGCTCTTGCACAGTGAAGGTTAGCTTCCTCATTACGATATCATATAAAGTAAACCCACAAGTGGTCAGGCACAGACGCACAGCTCTCTCTCTCTCTCTCTCTCTCTCTCTCTCTCTCTCTCTCTCTCTCTCTCTCATTGAAAGCTGTCGATGGGTTAAGGCTGCCAGAGAGATGAACGGGATGTTCACACGACAGTAGCTCTCAAGTCCAGTAAAAACTGAAATTTTGTGCTAACGACGCTATTTCTCACACGCGATAAAAGCAAACTCACACTGGAACAAGATGCAAACTATGATTTTACAATTACGTCAGGGGTAAAGTGAGGTTCTTTTTACTATTGCTACCCAGTTGCTTTGAAAGGGCATTGCATTGCATTGTTCCATAAATGTTCCGTCCTGTGCGACAGTGCAGCTTCTGTTATAAGCACACACAGATCACTGTTAACGAATAACTACGAGACGCTGTTATACCGCTAACTGCTGTCTAAGGCAGTTGACACCCACACACTGAAATACAGAGCGCTCTACATCCGACTACGCGAGGCAGTAGGAAGGGCTGCTGAACTGGTTGACTGGAGGGTGGAGAGAAACCTTCCTCTTCACTGGAATCTCTACAAAAGTTTAGAGGATCATTACAAAGACTATTTGTTGCAACCCATAACCCGTAACGAAGCATTTTTTTTTTCGAGCTACCAATGATTACTGACAACAACTAGACACAATTTCTAAAATGAGTGTGGTTTAAGATAACACATAAATACTATGACCAGATTTAAAAGTGAAGACTGGTACATACGGAATATCTGTAGGTATTAGGTGAACGTGATTGAGCGTGCAGAATTGATGCGATAGCAAAAGAAAAAAAAATACCTGTGGAAAACTTTTATCAAAAGAATTGTAGAATTGTAAACACAGCGTAGCAATAGGACTGAATGATCTATCTGCCAACACAGTGGCAGTCTTTGCCACAGTATAGACAGCACACGGCCAATATTATGACTGGCGCTAGTTCTGTTTAGAATGTGGTGTTCACACTTGATCCTTAAGGTTTAGGTAACAAGACTGACACAAAAAAAATCTGTTAAGAATTATAGCATTTAATGCTTCATATACCCAACCTGTGAATTACCTAATTGTTTCTTTTCAAAGTCAAATTTTATTTTTCTGTATATACGATCATTACCATCCGTTTTCATTCATAATCAAGTGTACCATCCATTAGATATTTCCTTTTGATCTGAAGAGAGCGAAACTTTGGACACAGTTTGTAATAATTTGCTTGTTTTATTTTCCCGTACATTTGACGCCACTATCATTTTTAGATTCTTATATATATCATGTGCCTTTTTAACTTTTGTTGAACACACAAGATTACGTTTATATGATTCCACGGGGAAATGAAACACGATAAATTCCTAAGTGCACTTTCGTGTAATAATCACTTCAGCAGGGGAGATACAAGAAAGAAATATAACAGTCAGGTGATATACAACGAAGAGACGAGATATGCTTCAGCTGGGAATTAACATAAGAGTTTACTGTAATCCTGAATCCTTTCACCCTTTGGGTTTTCAAATGTGAACGAGCGTATCACTAAGTATTTTGTGTTTTACATACACGAACGTGCGCATGAGGTGTTCTATGCAAGTTTAATATCGGTCTTATTAAGAATCATTGACGTACGTGTCATTTGACATTTCTTTCATCATACGGTTGGCACGGCTGTCTACTTCAATACCACTCCAGGCTGACAGGGCAGGTTCGCTTCAGTTTATTCGGAACATTGGCGTTTCATGGATGTAGCTAGTGTGTCCGTGTTTGTACAAATGTTTTTAACGCGTTTCGGGCAGTGATTCCTCTGTGTTGGGGTGTGAAAACTGTTTACATACCAGTGAATACAAGAACAATGTCTGATAACCCTAAAGCATATACGTCTGGTGTACAGACATTCAAATTGTATGAACGTTCAGTTGGTGATGCCATGAAGTTCGCAAGCGCTCGTGGTGAATCACTCGACGAGGCCGTGAGACCCAGCACGTAAGTTCGTGGAGTTGTTTCCACATTGTTCATTCCCAAAATCATCATCCATGTTATGATTCAAATGAAATTTATAGGCAGTGTGTGATTGGTTGTTTTCTATGAATGATATAGAAATTATACATTATTATACATATAAAGATTACTTTGTTCCATAACGTGATTCATTATAGAAATGTCTATTTTTCATAAATGGCTCATTTCAAGGAAATTATAGATAATTTTTGGGGGGGATCATTTTGGCGAATTATTTTTTCTCTCAGATCGTATTGTATTGAAACACGTAGACATGCTTCACTATTTAGCTGGTTGGTTCTTTGCGTTGCAGTCCAGTCAACTGCAAGTCATTAAGGCCATCAACGTCAGTCTCTACATTCACCGCTCGACAAATCTTTTTAACAG
>JAUUDY010027729.1:0-10872 GCA_032361765.1 Panulirus inflatus
GGGTCGACGTGCTGTCAATGGATTGAACCAGGGCATGTGAAGTGTCTGGGGTAAATTATGGAAAGTTCTGTGGGGCCTGGATGTGGAAAGGGAGTTGTGGTTTCAGTGTGTGTATATATATATATACACACACACACACACACACACACACACACCTTAGCCTGAGTCAGGTAACCTTATTATCAACCAACCCTAAGGGGTGGATGAACAGTTGGATTGACTGCGGACCGAGTGCTGCAACCAGGATTCAAACCTATGTGCTTGACCTTGGATGACCTATGAATGCTTCATGGTCAGGAATTTGATATGAAATGGAAGGTTTTATTGCAGTTAATGCTGTTAACTGATTCTCTACTGTAATGTACTTGTTGATATATACTGCTTGTTATATCTGAATAGTTGCCACCCATTTACTTTGATCTTTAGAAGTTTATAAATTTAGAATAACTTGCTGTTATCCTCAACACTAACTCCTAAAAGTGTTCTTTATCTTCAGTATATATACTTTACAAAGTGCAGAAATACTTGTATGTATGGAAATATATACTGAAGTTCTTGTGTAAGTAAACCCATAACATCCATAGAAGCAACAGTATGTTCATAATATGTAGTAATGTGAGTTCTTGTTTAAATTTTCATGAGAATGCAGTTTTTAGTAAAGAAGTTAAACATACTTGTATAGTTTCAGTTTACAAGGAAAGAGTGGTTTAAACTGTGCACATACATTGTGCAATGTTAATATGAGGAGGCTCTATATAAGTCACTTTGGTGTATGGTGGTAAAAGAGTATTGGATAGCCAGATAATTTACGAATCCGGTGAAGAATAATATTTTAAATATGTTTTGCCTCTTTTCCTAGTAAAGATCAGATCATTTTAGACTGCTGTAGAGTTTGAAGCTTCTTAGTTCAAAACTTTTTTAATTATGTTCAAATATTGGAGATTTTGTAGCTTCTGATGTTAAAGCCATTTTGAATTGTATGAGATTGTTGTAGAGTATGTTGCTGCAGACCTCAAAACCTATTTGAAGAAATCTTTTTTCCCATTGTTAATAGTAACCTGGGTATGTTAAGATATTCAGCTGGTAAAACAATATTTTTAAAGTGTTATCAGAATATATGACTCAACTGAATCTTTGGGGTACTGTGCTAGAGTTAGAGAAAATTACTAGTAATTTGAATGGTTGATTTTATACAGTAATTCCACAGTTGTTAAGTAATTTTGGTGAAGTGTTAACACACATTGCTGAAGAATATCCTTTAATACATAATTGCTGTGATATAGATGTTCCATTAATTGTTATTTGTATTTGAATACAAATGTTACACTTAAGAATAGTGTTCGAAATTGATAATTTACATTCATTACCCTCTTTTGTGTAGGAGAGCATGGATGATGTCAGGGTGACATTTTCTGATGGTGAAACTCAAAGACCTCAAGTTCCAAGGCACACAGAGACCCCACTTTACCCACCTGGTCGAATTCTCTACTGCTTTCCAAGTTTACCAGAAGAAAGGTGAGCTAGTTTTTTTATTTTTTTATTTTGTTGGGATAGATTATTGGAAATTCATTCAGCCAAATGAAGTTTAACTGAATTTAAGTATTATTGAAATCAATTAAGATGGATTTCATGAGTTTACATGAGAAAAAGTGCAGTGCAAAGTTTAAGATTGAGAGAGAGATGTGATAAATGGGAGTACCTACCTATGAGTACTTGCCGTGAGATTTTTTGAGAATGACAAGGGTAGCACACAGTGCTCACTGCTCACAGTATGCCTTGCTTATTAAATTATTGAATTATACGGTTTCCTTCTGCTGCTTCTCATCTTGATTAATCATTTATCCAAGATTCATCATGGATTGATTTCAACCAGGAGACTAGTTTTCTTTAAAAAAATTTCTAAAGTTACTACATTCTTGTTTCTTATTTCTCCTTGTATTGTAAAAAAAAATCTTTCAAGCTTTCTTGCAGAACACATATTTTTATTAGACATATTCTAGGTGTGCGTACAGGAATTATTCTCGACTTGATAATTCTGTATCTTCTGTGCTGAGTTGCTTTCAGATTTAAAACATTTTTCTCTATATCTTCACTTTGCATCCATGCATATTATATCTTATCTCTGAATTGTCTAGATTGTAGAGTTACAGTCCTTTCAACTTCTGGTAGTTCATGTGCTCCAGATTGTCATATTTACCTGTGAAGTGTTTCTGTTTTCTTTTTAAGTTACATATTTCTGTCAGCAAAGCAGTTTTCTGTTTTGCTTCTTATACATCAGTATTTTTATCATTAACTTTTTGTCCCTTGTTTTGAAAGCTCTCATTATCATACCTCTTGATATTTGGCGTGAAACCACTATGTTATCAGTATGCCTCTTTAATTCTATTTTTCATTTATAATGACTCCTATGACCTTATTATTTTCGTTACTCTCATCTTCTTTCCTTGGAGGGCTTTTGCAGGGCATTTCCCTTCATTGATTTCCATTAGGTTCTCTTCTGCCCATATGTTGGTGATATCCAATTCTGTGTGTAATTTTTCTTGGTTTTCTTCTGTACCTACTATTTTGCTTAATCTTCTATCATCTTCAGAATGCCTAACAACACCATCTATCAATCTGTCTTCGTCTCTGATGCCTATTCCTTCTAAGAACTCCCATCAAAGGAATGGCCACGGCAAAAGTCTCTCCACTTATTCGTGTCCTTAAGTGCCTCCCTCACATACACCATTCTGTGCATTCTTCTGCCATTTCTCTCTCTCCAGTACTTTTCCACTCTATTTCTCTATGTTACAGGTAGTTTTCCTCTCACACCAACCCTTTTAATCATACTGTCATACTCTCTTCTTGGAAACCCTCAGTCTTGCATTCTTTCCGCATGCCCAAACCACCTCAAAGAATTGCCATACCATATCTCGCATACACTCCCTCAGTTTTTTCCTCATTCCGTTTAGTCATACCACATGTTCTGAAATAGCCCAATTATACTTTCCTTACATCTCTCCCACTGTCTGAAATTATGATTACAAGGAGTAAAGGGTGAAAGGTATGGATGGGATAAGGTGAATTGGGAAGATGTGGTATACCGGGGTTGACTTCCTATCAAGACTGATCAGGGCATATGAAGTCTATGGGGTAAACCATGGAAAGTTCCATAGGGTCTGATTGTTTATAGAGAGCTGTGGTTTCCTTGTATTACACATGACAGGTAGAGAATGGATTTCAGTGGATGTGGCCTTTCTTCATTTGTCCCTGGAACAGATGAATAAAGGCTGCATACACTCACATTCATTCTCTAGCTTTCGAAAATGTGTAATGCTCCAAAACCACAGCTTCCTGTCCACTCCAGGTCCCATAAACCTTTCCATGGTTTACCATGGCCACATCATATGCCCTGGTATAGTCTCTTGACAGCACGTCAACCCCTGTAAACCACATCGTTTCAGTTCATTTTATCCTGTGCATGCCTTTCACCCTCTTGCTTGATTAGGCCTAGATCACTCAAAATGTTTTTCACTCCAGCTCTCCATCCTCAGTTTGGTCTCCTCTTCTTGTTCCTGCCATGTCTGATTCATATATCCTCTTTGTCAACATTTCATCACTTGTTCTATCCATATGTTTATACCATTTTAGCGCACCCTTTTCAGTTTCCTCAACCACTCACTTCTTATCACCTCAGCTCGCTCTTACTCTTATATTACTTACTTGATCAAACCACCCCACACCTCATGCTGACCTCAGATATTTAATTTCCAACACATCTATCTTCCTGTGCCCATTCCTTTCTATAACCCATGCCTCTCTTCCATATAACATTGTTGGGACTACTATACCATCAAACATTTCTGTTTTTGCCCTCTCTGCCCTTCTGCATTGGTAAACCAAATATGCTTGCCTTTATTAACATTTTGTTTCAACTTCCTCTTTTCAAAAACTCTCATATTCAGATACCAACTTATGCAGTTTCTCACTCAAATCTGCTTCCAGTGTTGTGTCACCCACAAACAGCTGACTCACTTCACAGGCCACCTCAACCCCTACAGACAGCATACTCACTCTTCTCTGAAAGCCCCTTGCATTTACCTCCCTCACCTCCCTATCCATATACAGATTTAAGAGCCATGATTGCATTACACACCCCTCCCACATCCCATCTTCACCTGGAACTACTCACCTACTCTTTGTTTACTTGGACTTACACCTAGCTCTCTTGATAAAAGCTTCACAATACTTCAAGTAACTTATTTCCCACACCATAAATTCATAAGACCTCCCACAAAGCACTCGATCCAGTTTGTATTTGCAATCAAAACATGAATCTCATTCCACTTTGTTTCATCAAATGGAAATTTATGTTGCTCAGTTTGATTGTTTATCCCACTGGTATGTATTTTTTGTCTTCATCCCTTTCTGATCTGTAGTTTGTTGTTACTCATGTGGTCTTATGATCGATCTCAAATCCTTGTTTTGTTAACTTCAGCTTCTGATGAATATGATATTATTTGTTATAAGGCAGTCAATTGTATTATTGTCTTGTTCACATATATTCATCATCTTGTTCACATATATTCAACATCTTTATTTGTTGTTTCCTTTTTTGTTGATGCATGATTTGTTTTTCAGATTCAT
The DNA here is from genome assembly GCA_032361765.1 of Panulirus inflatus. Taxonomy (NCBI): domain Eukaryota; kingdom Metazoa; phylum Arthropoda; class Malacostraca; order Decapoda; family Palinuridae; genus Panulirus; species Panulirus inflatus. The sequence goes on from JAUUDY010027729.1 coordinate 4,627, forward strand.
ATCTTCATATATAATCTGTTTTTTCTTTCCGTTTGGCAAAATGATAATTGAAGCCAGTTTACCATATGATTATACCTCCTCCATTTTAATTTTTTGTGGTTGTTATGTCCATATATTGATTGAGTTTAAGGAGATGGAGATGTAGGCAGATCCCATGGTTTATTTAACGCATCTTGATTTAACATTGGAGCTGGTACTACCACATGGCCTTTTTGAATGGTATACGAGCAGTGCCAGTCTTCTTGGCTCAGATGTCTTATCAGAGCAAAAATATTTGAGCCTAGCCCTATCCTGTTTTTGGGTTCTGTCCTTGTCAAGATGAGCACTGTCAGGTACATTTTTGTGCACGAGTTTTTAAACACATATAATCATGCTTTTTGGGATCATGAGTTGCAAGACTCCTTTTTTTCTATTTTCTTTTATTACATTTTAAGAGTACTGATTTCAATGCATTTTACATGATAGCTAGAGAATGGATGTGGGCAAATGAAGCTTTTTCTTTTTCTATTCTTGTTGTAACTTCACTAACATGGGAAATGGTGAACATGTATGAAAGAAGAAAAAAAATTCAGGGTACTTGTCTGTACAAAATGTTATTGATAACTTTTAATGCCTTAAAGGGAGTAGTTTGCTTTCCGGTGTTTAGATAGCCCTCATTTTTCAGGAAACATATCACGGAAACATTCTGGTCATCTTTTTGTATCTTTTTCCTTATCAAGATTCCTGTTTTCAGTTATTGCTGCTGCTGTTCATCATGACAGTGCATTTTCAACAGTATTTGCTTAACCACAGAGGCATTCAAAATGGATGACATTTGGTATCATTAAGCTGGCTTACCTTTCTGGTTTTTAATTCTAAATAGTTCCACCACTGGTGTGTGATCAGTTAAAACATGAATGGAATATCTATAGAATAAATCCTGAAAATTTTTTCAAGGCCTCGACCTCCATTACTGGGTAGTTATATTACAATTAAGTCAGAGTCATACTAGCATAGGCATTTGGGACAGGCATAAGGAGAACACCTTGGCCTTTGCTATAGGCATCTGACACCATGATAAGAGATAGAAGATTCTGCAAAATTTAGGAAATGTTACTTTTGAGCTATTATAAGGGTTTTGTTTAGATGCTGTTGGGGTTCATTTCACTCACATTTATTATCTTTTTTAAGCATATCTGTCAAAGGTCCAGCCATCTTTGCAAATGTGGTGATGATAGCCTAATAGAATCCCATTCTATGAGTTAGTGAATATTGTCTGGATTTGGGCATCAAAAGTCTTTTAGTGCCTTTACGTTACTGTCATATGTAGTGCTACTATGGTCATTTATCACATGACCCAAACACTTGAACTCTTTCATTAAGTATCTACATTTGGACAGCTTAATCGTAAGACCTGCCTCTTCCAGTCTCCAAAAGACTGTCACATGTTTGGTGAGATGTTAAGCACCATCTGACATCACAGTTATATCATCTAAGTAGACCATAAGAGCCTACTTGTATACTGAAAAACAATGTACATCATCTGTGCAAAGTATTATGACCTCACCCCATTCCTTTAAGGGTGTATAATCAGCCCTTAGGCCCATTAGATCAGAACTCTGAAATAATGGCTTCTGTTAACATAGAGATTTAGGTTAAACACAGATTCCCTTACCATCTGGCTAACATCTGACAGCTGATGGCCGCTTTTATAATATAACAGTTCCCACTCAGCACTGGTTTATATATCAAATGCATGTCTATAGAAATAAGAAAATTATATTTATATCAACAAAAATAAACTTGCTTTCTGTGAACATATACATATTACTTAATTTGCTCCAAATACAATGCTCTCCCTCAGTTTCACTTGGTCAGTCGTATGCAACTATGCTGACCTCAGTTTACAATATAATTCCTTGAAATTACCAAGATGTGTACAGATAACATGATATATTAACCAGACACACATTGTACAACATCTTAAACAAACCCTAGTCAGAGAGAGAGAGAGAGAGAGAGAGAGAGAGAGAGAGAGAGAGAGAGAGAGAACATTCCAATACATTTTCTACTTTTGTATACAAGTACTTTATTGTTTTCATATATCTTATATGTTTCATGGTCTCCCATGAATTGTAAAAATAGTAAAGATACATACTATTGTTTTATACTCAGTCAATAAAATGAAATTTCACGTTTTAGCATACGACAATCAGACTTTACAAAAGTATATTCTATACCTTAGCTTAGAAAACTGAACAAAATATAATAGGTAACTGAAGCAATTATTGGGAAAGAGGGGAGATGACTGTAATGAAAGGAAATATTTCTTGGGAACAGAGAAGGCAGTCAGCAGTTTGCTCCTTTGACATGTCTACCAACCTTGTTTAGCACTTTAACTTAAGTAAGGTTTCCATTCCCACCTTCCAAATCTATAGTTTTTCATTTTGTATGAAGATTGTGTTAAACCTTGCAGTTTCAAAGATATTCACATAACAATGAATGAAAATCCCTTCAGAAGTATATTTCATCCACTCTCTTTACTCTGGTAATGCGTAGAAGTTTTGTGGATGTTCAGTGCCATTTGATAAAGATTGCAGGAATAAGGTGTTGCTACTGAGCATGCTTGATTGTTTATTTTACCTACTTTTTCCAAATTTATAGATGGGTTGCATGAAGGAAAGTTGCACTGATGTGCCTTGTCATATGTAGATTTTTAGACTTTTGCGGAATGCTGACTCTTGTGCATAAGGTGTTGAGAAGCTTTATATTCTTAAAATTTTTACTCTAATATTGCTTGGATTTAGACTCCTTTGTTTAAGATACAACAGTTCATTGGAAAGAGTTTTTGACAAATTTGGAGAACTGTTTTAGTTCAGCCATCCAGTGATGTACTGTTAGCCACTGATATTGGGAAGATAGTGTCATACAAAGCCAGATTTTTCCATGCATGTCTCTGGAAACCTTCAGAGCCTTTCTGACAGCATAAAGAAGTGCTGGCATGGGGGAAGCTTATGCCCTACTGTTGTTAAAATCCCAAAAGCTTGTTCCTAGATGGTTATCTGTAGGAGTCAAATGATTAGAGATGGCTGTTCTACTTCTGATTGCTGGAGAGTTTTCTGCTACTAAATGGAATTTTATTCTTTTTAGATAATTGTGTGAGTAAGGGGCAAGTGCTGAAGAAGTCCACTTTAAGCTTGTGAAAAGCTTGTTTTTGAGCAAGAAACATTCTGTGCCCAGCCCACCATCCCCCAAAAGACTGGCTCACTTTACAATAATGACCTTTGAGGTTTGAGACATGATAGTGAAGGTGGCTGAGGTGGGATAATGTGGTGATGGTAACGTCATTATGGTTGTACAACTTCAGATGGTGAGCACAGGAGTGATTTTAAATAATTTTTTCATGCATTAAGTGTATCTGGGGCAGTCATTGTCATATGCTTACCTCTCTTGGTGGTCTCAGTCATATGACTTTTGTCACTATACAGGAAACTGTCTTGGTGAAGGGCAAGTAAGGATTTTTGTTGAAAGATCTAGTCACATTCCCAGAATTGAATGTTATGTTGATACTGTGTTGGTTGGTCTTGACAACTCAAGGAAGGAGTGCTGCTTGAGAATTGTTGCTGCTTCTTTTCATTGACTTAATTCATAATACATCCTAGATAGTGGTCTTCTTTTCATTTCTAAATTGTCGACTCATATTTCTCTGTTTCCTATTGCATTTTAAGTTTCTCCACTTTGGTCTTCCCCTTATGCATAAATAGTGAGTCATCCCTCATTCTTCTAACATCTACATATGCTCAACATGTAATATAAACATGCTGACTAAATCACATATTTGATGAAACCATCAAGGAAGATTATTTAGCAGATGTCCTAACACCTGCTTGTGAGTGTGACACTGTAAGATGTAAAAATGCTTCGAACTTTAAATTTTTAAGAACGATTTTGCATGTGTTAGCATGCTTTTGGATTAGAGAAAAATAATGTGTTTGACAGTGCCCTAGGTTTAGATTGAGGGAGGGAAGGGCAGACACAGGAAGATTGTATTTCCTTTAAAACTACATTTTTATTATGTTTTTATCATGGTGTATAACTACCATATGCATTTCTAAGTAATGCAGTTATAAAAGTTCCCTGTCTTTTCATTGTTGATGATGAAATCTTTAATATTGGACAGGCTTGATGGCATCTCTGGAGAGTGGGAGTTCGTATGGGGTGAGATGAAAGAGTTTTTACAAATTCTCATATCCCCCTTCATGCTGCGTCATCACCTCCCTCATGTGGTCTTAGCTGCACTAAAAGATGCTGCAGTCCAAGCCTCTGATCCATGCTAAAACATATTTCTTCAGTGTTAGATGAGATTAGTAAAGGTGTATTTACAAATTATGTGTAAGACATTTTAATTCTCATTCTTTTGCCCATGGCTTAAATAAGCAACCTTGATTATGATAATGTGTGATAAATCAGAAAATATGGACATTGATGCAAATATGTTTTCTTACCACAGAATTATGATTATGTGGTTAAGTAAATCTTATGTTAAGCTAATATTTAAAAGATTTTTATATGAGTGATATATAAAATTCTACCAGAGTTTGGCATATATTTAATGTTTAGTGTCTTGTAGTTGTTGAATATAATTAGGAGAGTGAAAATAATGATTGTAAATGCTAGATTATTTGAATTTCATTTGTTTTGTTTATGATGTGATGGTATACATAATAACAGGACTCTTTCCCTATGGGGTAGTTGTGAAGTCACAAAAAATACGTTCCATCCATAGAGATATTACTTTTTATCATGTTACTCCCAAGAGCTATGACCCCTCTCTTTTTAAGGTGAAGATTTTGCTCTTCTTAAAAACCTTCTGTCCTTCCTAAATTTTTTTTTATTTTAAGGTGTCACAGTCTTTTTCTTTACTGTATTGTTTTTGGGAGAGAGAAATGAAATGTGAACTGTTGAACTGTGGAAACAAGTACAGGAACTTTTGTCTTGAATATCTTTATCCCGGCAAGTCATGGAAACCACAAATTTTTATGAATGCCTTTAGCAATTAACCAAATTTATCAATTTATCAAATCCCAGTGATACATGAAATAAGTGATTGAAGTGAATTTTAAGACATACTTTTGATTAGGAAATTGATGCAAAAGATGCAAAATGGTTGGAGCAATAGATAGAAATAGTTGGTAGGAACATAAAAGCAGGAGCTCTAGGTAAATGGTTGGTTGGAACAATAGGCAGGAGCAGTAGGCAGTACTAGGAGGTTGGAACATTAAGTAGAAGTTGTCAGTTGGAACATTAAATAGGAGCCTCTGCAATCGCTGAGCTAGGCTGCCCTCTGCCAGTGGCCTGTGAAGGGTAAGGCATTAAAGTCTAAGAAGTAGCATAGGCAGGAACATCAGGTGGACACATTAGTTAAAAGTAGTCAGTATAAACATCAGATAGGAGCCTCTGCAAACGCTGTGCTAGAGTTGCCCTGTGCCAGTGGCCTGTGATGTGTGAGGCACTAAAGGCTAAGAAGTGGCAATGTAGTTCACTACAGGTGCTCCCCAACTAATGATGGGGTTATGTTCCAATAAACCCATCATAAGTTGAAAATATCTTAAGTTGAAAATATCTTAAGTTGAAAATACATTTAATACTGTACATCTAACCTACTGAACATCATAGCTTAGCCTATCCTACCTTAAACCTTCTCAGAACACTTACATTTCTCATCCTTAGTTATCATATGCAGCTCTTCCTTAAAAGCTTCAGCAACTTCAGTATCAACACTTGCTGCCTTACTGCTAACTTTTACATTATGAAAAATATAATGCCTTTTGAAGCATTAGAACCACCCATGTCTTGCTGTAAACATTTTTGTATACTTAGGATCATTGGCATGCTGTTTTAGTGTATGGAAAAGACTCCTTGCCTGTAGCCTGGATTGTCAATAGGCTAAGCGGTATGCGCTTCTGTATCTGGTCTTCCATCCACGTGACAAGTAATTTTTCCATGTCATCAATCGGCTCAGCTCTTTTCTTCGTGATGAAAGTGGATTTAACATGCTGAAGATTTCACTGCATCACTGATTTGCTTCTTATCCTTTAAGTTAATTGAGATTGTCAATTGTCAGCCCTTTCCTTCGTGATGAAAGTGGATTTAACTGATGCTGAAGATTTCACTGCATCACTGATTTGCTTCTTATCCTTTAAGTTCGTTGAGATTGTCAATTGCGAAAGTCTGCTGTCTTCATGCTGGGCATTATCTTTAATTTCA
>JAUUDY010027838.1:0-15826 GCA_032361765.1 Panulirus inflatus
CGAAACGTTGATTATCATTTCTATTATTATTATTATTATTATTATTATTATTATTATTATTATTATTATTATCATTATATACACTACACACGTACTTTCTCACCCCTTACATCAAGAGAACCCAGCGCTACATGGAAAGTGTGCATCACGACTCCTTCCTAGCTACTGTCTATCACAGGGTAAGACAATTAGATTTCGGCCCCGGTAAAGCCTCAGGGTTTCTTGTTTAAAGCCAACTGGAAATGTAATCTTTCGATTGTATGGCCACGATTTAAGTCGCGAATCCAGCAACAGGAAGACGGGACTGTGAGTCGTAAACAGTGGGGATATAGAGACCAATTCCCCTTCAAATAACAGACTCTTTTTGGCTTCAGTGGGGGAAAGAGGTTTATGGCTTTCATCCCCAGGGGTCAAAGGCCCTGGGAAGGGGAGTGAGAAACTGGAGCACGAGCGAGCGAGCGAGGGAGGCACAAGACACATCGCCAGGTCAAGTAATCTAAACCTGAGGCGAAGGTGAGGAAGGAAACCACAACGCCGACCACCACTCCAGCCTTTGCTGCTCATGTTCAACTCTCGCTGGATGGCTGGGCTAATGAGACGGTGGCATTCTAATGAAACAGTTCAGGTCTCATAAATGGATCTGTTGTGCTAATGAGCCAGTTCGAATCCTATGAGACTGATACGCTATTGAAACAGTTATGAATTCTCAGGGGACGGTTGTACACTCAAGTGACTAGATGCACTCTTCGGGTGACTGCTACACCTAAGCGTGGCGGCTGCCACTCTCTTGTAGAACTGAGTGCTGTACACTCAAGCTCATCATTGTACTCGTGTGAACAGTTGAGAAAAGGTGAGTGTTGCCAGTTCCAGGCCAGCAACACAACAGGTCACAGGGGCCGGGGTTGGTCTCATTGTTCCTTCTGCGGATATACTCATTTTCCACTTTGTACATTGCAGTCATGCAATCACTTAGATTCAGCATATCCTTCTTTGAAGTCAGGGGTTGTCCTCTATCCCCGCAGCCTGACCTATATAGCCAAGGTACCATAGTGTACCAGGTTGTTGGATGATGTAGTCTTCATACTAGTATAAAAATGTGCAGTTGGGCTGATATGATATACCTCAAGGGAGCAAATTCAGTTTTTTTTTCTTGAAGAAGACCAAAAGCCTCTTCACTGCGAGTCTCACACTCGCCTGGACTAGGTTAATGAGCCGAGAGTCTCGGGCATTAATGGTAGGTATATTATCGAATGCAAAACAAGATTCAGGCCTTCCTGTGTTTCCCACGTAATCATCATCATGATCCTCCATCCTTATTAACAGTCTGAAATCTATGAAAGTGTCACCGTGGCTCTGATGCTATTAGGTACATGACATGGGCAGCAAAGGGTTCTATAAAGTGATATTAGCACAAAGAAGTAATCCTGATAGGAGAGAACAAGTGTCTTCTCGTCAATTTTGTTTCTCTGACATAAAATACTCTACTCACTCTTCCTTCGATGATTTTTTTTTTCCTGACGGAAATAACGTAATCGAAACCTGAGACCTCCGGCACATTTTTTTCTTTTTTTTGACGCACCTCACCATCACTATGGAAAGGGCTACTTGTGTCTGCCATAAGGGACTTAATTTGATTTCCTCCTTCCAGCTGCTACGAACAAATGGTTCTTTTTTTCTTCAATGAATGTTGTACTCACTGGACGTACGTCTCCACAGATACCTGACCGCCGTAATAATCATGATGCGACTCGGAAATGATAATGCTCAGCTATGCTGTGCGTTGCCGTCACTATCAGACATAAGTATGAGAAGCTGGTGTGGAGCAAGGACAGTTCCCTGAGGGTTAACAGCTGCCAATAATGGAGGGAATGGGTTTCGACCAGTTAACTATCATAATCCGAGAACAGTCTGTTAAAAAGATAAAAAGTATCCTAATTTCCCCCCACCTTTTGCATGCATCTCTGGTAATATGACTCTATGATCACATTTGCCAAAATTCTTTGCGAGACTTGAGTATCATCTTTTCTTATACAAGCCGACATGGAATAGGCAAAAACATGTGCCAGTCATGGCCATCTGAAACGAAAGGTGACAGAGTAGTCATAAGACGAAAGAATGAAATAAGAATTAATTTCAGCCCCTCATGTGTTTGCAGAACCGATCCTTGAAGTGGATTACTTATAGGAAGATGGAAAGACAAAACATCAATGAGAATTCCATAGTTTCCCTGTACGAGGAATGGAGGATGTATCACCACAACGGCGACTCCTCGTGTGGCTGGTCTCCTTCCAGGACATATGCGAAGCAGCGACCGGAGACGTACCGCAGATCCGGGTCATTAGAAGTTGGGACACACCGCACGCAGACAGCTCACGAGAGCAGTGGTGAAACATCCTCATACGTTCCTAACGTTCTTAAGGATCCCGTCATAGTGGTAGGATAACTGTGAAAGGCGCCATGACTCTGATACTCCTGATGTCTGCTGACGAAGTCAACTCTGTATCCTTCACCAACAGTTAACTATGTATCCTTCACCTACAGTTAACTCTGTATCCTTCACCAACAGTTTCTTTTGACTGATTACAGATAGACAGGTTTCAAGGGTTACAGTTTTCTTCTCATCAGCTTTCACCGCTGTAACTACGTACAACGACAAGATACCCAATGAATGACTCCTTTATGAGTTAGACGGGTGGGTCACATTCCCAGGCCTGATAAGTAGCAAGGCTTCGAGGCCAGAGACATCGTCCCAGCCAGTTCATCAAACACTACACATCAGCACCGCCAGAATGCGGGAGAGTCACCTGTGAGGAAGGGAACCCTTCCCTCCACGGTAACACCTCAACAATTCAGTGAGGAATTCATGAATAGTCTTCCTCACATATGCATGGAGTGCCATACAACTCCTGATGATTTATAGGTCCAGGTTTGCTCACCGAGGACGTGCAGCATATTTGGTTCTAATTAGTTCGACAATTTACTTCTGGACACAGTTTCAAAGAAACCTTTACGAAAAGAGATGTCCACCAATTTGGCACGAAGCATTTTGGGAATCACTGCACTCCTTTTTCATGAAGTGGGGCTTTGTTTATAAGATCCCTCGAACGACAACGTAGTCCTCAAAGAACACTGAGGCTCTTTGTTGGTGAGTTTCCCTACCGCTGTATCAGGAGTCGGGCTGAACCTGGAGCAGAATGCCCGGGTATGATGTCACTGGCCTTTTAAAAGTCAGACTGTATAAGGGCAGCGGGTGAATGCTGATGGCAGAGGAAGTACGGCATCAGAACACTTTACCTGGGTCTTCCATCCTGAGGACGCTAATTGCCTTACGACTCGATGCTTTAGGCTGCCCCTGGAGGAAGGTAATGAGTGATCATCTTATCTGGTCTGAAACACTTCGAGTTCACAGTATCATCTCAATGTATGATACGTATCTATGTGTATCCACGATACTTTCGTATCAGGTATTTCTGATGGTTACTCTGAGGTAATCTTCACAGCCAGTGCTGGTCATGAAGACTTACAAGTCCTCAATATTTCCTTTAACTCGCAAGGTTCATCTGGAATAAGCAATGTGGCAACAGTGGCCGTGTGTAGTATATGTCAGTTCCGAAGTGGAAGGAATGAGGATATTACGAGAGCACTGACCGAGCCTCAGTGGTATACATGCAACATACATTATAAGGACATACTTAAAGAATAGGATCCGACATACAGGATACATACATAAGAATACACAGAAATACAATACACAAAGACGAAAAGAACGAATAAACACACATACACGGCAGTCAGTCTACACTCGACCCAGGTGTTTATCATCCCCTCGGGGGCTAGTCGATAAATGGCTGAAGCTGGTGTGTGTGCTTGATTACTATCTACTATCTGTAATCACTAATTGTATTATAGGGAGAGGATGCATTACACTCGTGTTGCCCACTCTCTTACACTTGTATGAATGTTCCATTTCTTTACTCCTATGTATGGAGGCACAAATACACGCACACACACCCAAGCTTAAGCTTGGTGGCCATCTGTCGAGGTGTGTGTGTGTGTGTGTGTGTGTGTGTGTAAACACACGAGAGACTTTACTGAGATAACACTACATGGCTCATTAACAGGTGTGTAGTGGTGGGGTTAGTATCGGGGTAGCGGTGATGGTGGTGGCGTTGGGGAGGGGGAAGAGTTGGGCTGAAAGTAAACTCGTGTCAGTCGGCTACTCGCGGACATTGTGCCACTTCTCCTTCTCCTGTAGTACGCATGCGTGGACCATCGCCCACCAACCGCCGATCGTACACACACCTGCCACCAATGAGAACGCCAGTATAAACCTAGCTCTTCTACGACTGGCCGGAAAGCAGCAGATGAGCCACCATAGTCAAGTTGTGCAAGGCTCTCACAATTACGGCTGCGCTCATGAACTTGATGGCTGAGAATTCAAGGGCAAAGACTGGGCTTGGTTGTAGCCGGAGGTATGACCCCCACGCCTCCAGGTTGTAGCGGGAGGTGTGGCCCCTGCACCTCCAGATTATAGCCGGAGTTGTCACCTTCGCGCCTCTAGGGTGTAACCGGAGGTGTGATCTCCCTGCTACTGAAGGTTGTAGCAGGAGGAGTGACCCCCGCACCTCTAGGTTGCAGCCATAAGTGTGACCTCCCGCGCCTCCAGGGTCCAACCGGTGTGATTCTCACGCCTCCAGGTTGTAGCTGGAGGTGTCACCTCTGCGCCTGTAGGTTGTAGCCGGTGTGACCACTGCGCCTCCAGGTTGTAGCCAGAGGTGTGACCCCTACACCTTAAGGTTGCAGACGGACGTGTGTGGGGGCCCCCTCGCGCATCCAATTTGTAGCTGGAGGTGTGATCCCCGCGCCTCCAGGCTGCAGCCGGAAGTGTGCCCCCACCTCCAAGTTGCAGCCGGTGTGACACCCCCGCGCCCCCAAGTTGCAGCTGGGGTGCGCCCTCACACCTTCAGGATGTTGCCGGTGGTGTGACCCCCGCCCCTCCAGGTTGTAGTAGGAGGTGTAACCCCACGACCCCAGGTTGTAGCCAGAAGTGTGCCCCCCTCCCCCCTCGCACCTCTAAGTTGAAGCCGGAAGTGTGACCTCCCTCACCTCCAGGTTGCAAGGAGGTGTGACACCCCCGCGCCTCCAAATTGCAGTCGGAGGTGTGACCCTCGCGCTTCAAGATGTTGCCGGTGGTGTGTCCCCCGCGCCTCCAGGTTGTAGCTGGAGGTGTGACCCCCTGCACCTGCAGGTTGTACCCGGAAGTGTGATCCCCGCGCTCCTAGGATGTAACTGGAGGTGTGGCCTCCGCGCCTCCAGGTTTTAGTCAGAAGTGTGACACCTGAGCCAACAGGTTGTAATCGGAGATGTGACACCCTCCCCTCTAAGTTGTAGCCAGAGGTGTGACCCCAAGCGCCTCCAACTTGTAGCCGGAGGTTTGACACCTGCGTCTACTTGTTGAAACCGGATATGTGACACTCGCACCTCTACGTCGTAGCAGGAGGTGTGACCCCCAGCGCCTTCAAGTTGTAGCCGGAGGTGTGACCCCCATGCTTCCAGGTTGTAGCCAGAGGTTTGACATATGCGCCTCCAGGTTATAGCCAGAGGTGTGACACCTGCGCCTATAGGTTCTAACTAGAGATGTGACACCTGCACCTCTAGGTTGTACCCGGAGGTGTGACCCTCCGCTCCTCCAGGTTGTAGCTGGTGGTGTGACCCCCACGTCTCCAGGTGATAGCCAATGTCACCTCCGCGCCTCCAGGTGATAGCCGGAGGTGTCATCTCCGCGCCTCTAGGTTGCAGGCGATGTGACCCCTGCGCCTCCAGGTTGTAGCCGGTGTGACCCCCACACCTCCAGGTTGCAGCCGGAAGTGTGACCCTCTGCGCCTCCAGGCTGCAAAAGGAAGTGTGACACCCCCGCGCCTCCAAGCTGCAGCCAGAGGTGTGACTCTCGCGCCTCCAGCTGTGACACCTGCGCCACCAGGTTTCAGCCGGTGTGGCCCGCGCGCCTCCAGGTTGTAGCCAAAGGTGTGACACCTGCGACTACATGTTGAAACCGGAGATGTGACACCCGCGCCACTAAGTTGTAGCAGGTGTGACTCCCCGGCGCCTCCAAGTTGTAGCCGGAGGTGTGACTCCCACGCCTCCAGGTTGTGCCCGGAGGTGTAACCACTGCACCTCCAGGTTGTAGCATTCCAATTCGTAGCCGGAGGTGTGACCCCCACGCCTCCAGGTTGTAGCCAGGGGTTTGAAAACTGCGCTTACATGTTGTAACCGAAGATGTGACACTCGCGTTTCCTAGTTGTAGCCGGAGAATAATCCCTAAGCGCCTCCAATTTATAGCCGGAGGTGTGAACCCCGCCTCCAGGTTGTAGCCGGAGGTGTGACCCCCGCGCCTCGAGGTTATAGTCAAAGGCGTGACACCTGTGCCTACAGGTTGTAACCGGAGATGTGACATTCGCTTCTCTAAGTTGAGCCGGAGGTGTGACACACCGCGCTTTCAGGTTGCAGCGGAGGTGTGCCCCCGTGCCTCTACGTTATAGCCAGAGGTGTAACCCCCGCGCCTCCAAATTGTAGCTTGAGGTGTGACCCCACGCACCTTCCGGTTGCAGCCGGAGGTGTGACCTCCACGTCTCCAGGCTGCAGCAAGAGTTGTGACACCTAGCCCCTCAGCGTTGTAATCGGAGGTGTGACCCTTGGGCCTAGTAAGATATTGCTGTCCGATGCTATACTATTGTCGGGTACAGTAGTGCTGTCTGGTACAGTACCTGCTGTCTGATACGATAGTGCTGTCTGGTACGGTACCTGCCGTCTGGTATGATAGTGTTGTCTGGTACTATACTACTGTTTGGTACGATACTGCAGTCTGGTACGGCAAATGTCTGGTGAGATACTGCTGTCTGGAACAATACTTGCTATCTGATGAGATACTGCTATCTGGTACGGTAACTGCTATCTGGTACGATACTGCAGTCAGGTATGATAACACTGTCTGGCACGGTACATGCTGTCTGGTGCGATACTGCTGTCTGGAATAGCACTTGATGTCTGGTGCAATACTGTTCTTTGGAACAGTGCTTGCTGTCTGGTGTGATACTGCTGTCTGATGCGATATTGCTGTCCGGTATGATAGTGCTGTCTGGTACGTTAATGCTGTATGGTGTGGAACCTGCTGTCTGGTACGGTACATGCTGTCTGGTATGATAGTGATGTCTGGTACGATACTGCTGTCTGGTACGACATTGCTGTCTTGCACAGTACCTGCTTTTTGGTATGATAGTACTGTCTTGTACGATACTGCTGTCTGGTATGATATTGTTGTCTAGTACGGTACCTGCTGTCTGGTACGATACTGCTGTCCAGTACGTTAGTGCTGTCGGGTACGTTAATGCTGTGTGGTACGGTGCCTGCTGTCTGGTACAATACTGCAGTCGGATATGATACTGCTGTCTGGTACAGCGTATGCTGTCTGGTGCGATACTGCTGTCTGGAACAGTATTTGCTGTCTGGTGTATTACTAATCTTTGGAACAGTACTTGCTGTCTGGTGCGATACTGCTGTCTGATATGGTACCTGCTGTCTGATACGATACCGCTGTCCAGTACGATAGTGCTGTCTGGTACGTTAATGCTGTTTGTTACGGAACCTGCTGTCTGGTACGGTACTTGCTGTCTGGTATGATAGTGTTGTCTGGTACGGTACTTGCTGTCTGGTATGATAGTGTTGTCTGGTACGATATTGCTGTCTTGCACAGTACCTGCTGTTTAGTATGATAGTTCTGCTTGGTTCGATATTGCTGTCTGGTAAAGTACCTTCTGTCTGGTATGATAGTGCTGTCTGGTACAATATTGCTCTCTGGTTCGATATTGCTGTCCGGTACGGTATTTTCTGTCTTGTGTGATGCTGCTCTCTGGTACAGTAGCTACATTTTCGTAGGATACTGCTCCCTTGTACGATAGTCCTGTCTGGTACAGTACTTGCTGTCTGGTACGATAGTCCTGTCTGGTGCAATATTGGTGTGAGGTACGATACTGCTGCGTGGTATGATAGCTATATCTGGAACGATACCTACTGTCTTGTACGATACTACCGTCTGGTACAGTACCTGCTGTTAGTACGATACTACAGTCTGTTACGATACTGCTGTCTGGTGCGATACCTGCTGTCTGGTACTGAACCTGTTTTGTGGTATGATAATTTTGTCTAATGCAATACTGGTTTTTGGTACAATACGGCTCTGGTACGATAGTGCTGTGTTTCACGGTACCTGCTTTCTGGTACAAAACCTGCTGTCTGATACTGTACCTGCTGTCTGTTGCAATAGCGATATTTGGTACGAAACTGCTGTCTGGCACGATACCTGCTGTTTGGTACAGTACTTGCTGTCTGGTATGATGATGCCCTGTGGTGCGACACTGTTGTCTGTTACGGTACCTGCTGTCTGGTACGATACTGCTGCCAGGTACGATAGTGCTGTTTGGTACGATACTGTTGCCTATTGCGATACTCTTGTCTGATGCTATACTGCTCTCTGGTGCGCTAGTCATGTTTGGTGCGGTACCTGCTGTCTGGTACGGTACGTACTTTTTGGTACAATACTGTTGTCTGCTGCGATACTTCTCTCTCTTAATGTACCTACTGTCTGATACGATAGTACTGTCTGGCACGGTACCTGGTGTTTGTTACGATGATGCTGTTTGTTACGATGCTGCTGTCTGATAAGGTACCTGCTATCTGGTGAGATAGTGCTGTCTGATACAGTATCTGCTGTTTGGTAAGATACTTTCTGTTTGTTAGGTACCTGCTGTCTAGTACGATAGTGCTCTCTTGTATGATAGTTTTGACGGGTAAAGTACATGTTGTCTGTCACGGTACCTGCCGTCTGGTGCGATAGTGCTGTCGGGTACGGTACCTGCTGTGTAGTACGGTACTTGCTATCTGGTACAGTACCTGCTGTCTGGTACGATGCTACTGCCGGGTACGATAGTGCTGTCTGGTACTATACCTGCTGTCTGGCATGATAGTGTTGTCTGGTACAATACTGCTGTCTACTTTGATAGACTATCTGGTACGGAAACTGCTGTTTAGTTAGACAGACTATCTGGTATGGAACCTGCTGTCTGGTATGATAGTGCTATCCAGTGCAATACTGCTGTTTGGTACGATAGTACTGTCTGGTATGATACTGCTGTCTGGTAAGATAAATAGCTGTATGATACAGTACCTGCTGTCTGGTTCGACAGTGCCCTCTGGTACGGTACATGCTGTCCAGTACTGTATCAGCTGTCTAGTAAGGTAATTGCTGTTTGGTAGGATACTTTTGTTTGGTACGGTACCTGCTGTCTGGTCCGGTACTGCTGTCTGGTGCAATTCTGTTGTCTGGTATGGTACCCGCTGTCTTGTGTGATGCTTCTGTCTGATAGGAGACTGATCTCTGGTATTATACTGCTGTCTGGTATGATAGTGATATCTAAAACGATACCTGCTGTCTGGTACGATACTACTGTCTGGTACGGTACCTGCTGTTTGGTACGATAGTGCTTTTTGATATGATACAGCACTCTGGTAAGATACCTGCTGTCTGATACGATACCAGCTCTGTGGTATAGTATCTGTTTTCTGGCAAGATAATGCTGTGTGTTACGGTACCTGCTTTCTTGTACAAAGCCTTCTGTCTGGTACGGTACCTGTTGTCTGGTATTATAGTGGTGTCTGTTACGATACTGGTGTTTGGTACTATACTTCTTTCTGGTATGATACATCCTGTTTAGTTCGGTACCTGATGTCTGGTCCGATACTGCTGTCTAGTGCGATACTGCTCTTGGGCACGGTACCTGCTATCTTGTGCGATAATAATGTCTGATACGATACTGATCTCTGGTACTGTACTGCTGTCTGGTATGATAGTGATGTCTAGAACGATAGCTGCTGTCTGGTACAATACTACCTTCTGGTACGATACTGCTGTCTGGTACGGTACCTGCTGTTTGGTATAATAGCGCTTTTCGGTACGATACTGGACTCTGGTACGATACCTGCTGTCTGATATGATACCTGCTCTGTGGTACGGTACCTGCTCTCTGGCACGATAATGCTGTCTGATACAATACTGCTTTCTGAACACTACTGCTTTCTGAACAATACTGCTCTCTGGTACGATAATGCTGTGTGGTATGGTACCTGCTTTCTTGTACAAAGCCTTCTGTCTGGTACAGTACCTGCTGTCTGGTACAATAATGGTGTCTGGTACGATGCTGCTGTCTTGTACGATACTGCTCCCAGGTATGATACCTGCTGTTTAGAACGGTACCTGCTTTCTGGTACGATACTGATGTATGGTGCGATACCACTGTCTGGTACGGTGCCTCCTATCTGATACGGTGCC
The DNA here is from genome assembly GCA_032361765.1 of Panulirus inflatus. Lineage (NCBI taxonomy): Eukaryota > Metazoa > Arthropoda > Malacostraca > Decapoda > Palinuridae > Panulirus > Panulirus inflatus. The sequence continues at coordinate 10,382 of JAUUDY010027838.1, forward strand.
TGCTTTTTAGCACGATGTTGTTGTCCGGTGCTATACTGCTCTCTCTTACGGCACCTGCTGTCTGGTATGATAGTGCTGTCTGGTACGGTACCTGCTTCTGTTACGATACTGCTGTCTGGTTTGATAGTGCTGTCTGCTACGGTACTTTTGTCTAGTAAGATAGTGCTGCATGGTGCAGTACCTGCTGTCTGGTAAGGTACACGCTGTCTAGTACTGTGCCTGCTGTCTCGTACGATACTGTTCTTTGGTACATTCTTGCTATCTGGTACGATAGTGCTGTCTGGAACGGTACCTACTGTCTGGTACGGTACCTGCTGTATGATACAATACTGTTGCATTATAAGATGATGTTGTCTAGCAGGATAGTGCTGTCTGGTACGGTACTAGATGCCTGTTACGATAGTGCTGTCTGGTAAGGTACCTGCTATCTGATACGGTAGTGCTCTCTGATACGGGAGTGTTTTCAGGTATGCTACCTGCTGTCTGTTACGGTACCTGCTCTCTGGTACGATAGTACTGTCAGGTACAGTACCTGTTCTCTGGTACAGTACCTATTGTCTGGTACGGTACCTATTGTCTGGTACGATACTACTATCTGGTAGGGTACATGCTCTCTGGTACGGTACTGCTGTCAAGTGCGATAGTGCTATCTGGTACGTACCTGCTGTCTGGTACGATATTGCACTCCAGTGCATTATTGATGTCTAGTACGATAGTGCTGTCTGGTGGGATAGCGCTGTATGGTACAGTACCTGCTATCTGGTACGATAGTCCTGTCTGTTACGGTACCTGATGGCTTGTACTGCACTTGCTATCTGGTACGACAGCGCTTTCTGGTGTGATGTTGCTGTCTGGTACGATAATGCTGTCTGTTATGGTACCTTTTTTTCTGGTGCGATACTCCTCTCTGGAACGGTACTTGCTGTCTGGCGTGATACTGCTCTCTTGTACGGTACTTGCTGTCTGTTGCGATACTGCTGTCTAGTACGTTATCTGCTGTTTGTTGTGATACTGTTGTCTGGTACGATACCTTCTGTTCGGTAACATAGTGCTGTCTGGTACGGCACTTGCTGTCTGGTACAATAGTGCTATCTGGTATGGTACATGCTGTCTGGTACGATAGTACTCTCTGATGCGATACTACAGTCTGGAATGGTACTTGATGTCTAGTGCAATACTACTGTCTTGTACGGTACCTACTTACTGGTACGATACCTGCTGTCTGATACGGTACCTTCTGTCTGGTACGATAGTGCTGTCTGATATGATACTGCTTTGTGGTACCTGTTTTTTGGTACGAAGTCTGCATTCTGGCACAATTGTGGTGTCTGGTACGATACCTGGTGTCTGGTGAGGTACCTGCTGTCTCATACGATGCTGCTGTCTGGTACGATAGTGCTGATTGGAAAGATACTCTTATCCGGTATGATACTGTTGTCTGGTGCGATACTACTCTCTGGTACGATACTGCTGGCTGGTATGGTACTTGCTGTCTGGTACGGAACTTACTTTCTTTTACCTACATGCTGTCTGGTGCAGAACCTACTTTCTTTTACCTACATGCTGTCTGGTGCGATAGTGCTCTCTGGTACTGTAGTGCTTTCGGGGGTGGTACCTGCTGTCTGTTACGGTACTTGCTGTCTGGTACGATAGTGCTCTCTGGTGTGATAGTGCTGTCAGGTACGTTACCTGTTGTCTGTTACGATACTGCTGTCTGATAAGGTACCTTCTTCTTGGTACGATAGTGCAGTATGGTGCGATACTGCTGTTTGGTATGATAATGCTGTCTAGTATGATGCTGCTTTCTGGTGCGAGAGTGCTGTCTGGTACGGTACCTACTGTTTGGCACGATAGTGCAGTCTCGTACGATACTGCTGTTTGGTACGATAGTCCTGTCTGGTACGATAGTGCTGTCTGGTACGGTAACTGCAGTATGGTACGTTAGTACTGTCTGCTATGGTACATGCTGCCTGGTAAGATAGTGCTCACTGGTGCGGTGCTGCAATCTGGAATGGTACTTGTTGTCTGGGGCGATACTGCTGTCTGGTACGGTACCTGCTAACTGATACAATACCTGCTGTCTTGTACGGTACCTGTTGTCTGGTACGATAATGCTGTCTAATACGATATTGCTGTCTAATATGATATTGCTTTCTGATACGATACTGCTCTTAGGTACGATACTGCTCTCTGGTACGGTACCCGCTTTCTCGTACGAAGTCTGGTGTCTGGTGCGGTAACTGTTGTCTGGTACAATAGTGGTGTCTGGTACAATGCCTGCTGTATGCTAAGATAACTGCTGCCTTGTACGATACTGCTGTCTGGTACGTTAGTGCTGTTCGGTAAGATACTGCTGTCCGGTACGATACTGTTGTCTGGTGAGATACTTATCTCTGGCACGATACTGACGTCTGGTACGGTTCCAGCTATCTGGTATGGAACATATATTCTGGTACAGTAGTGCTGGCTTGTGCGGTAAATGCTGTCTGGTACAATAGTGCTCTATGGTATGGTAGAGCTATCGGGTACGGTACCTGATGTCTGTTACGGTACCTGCTGTCTGATACGATAGTGCTCTCTGTTACGGTAGTTCTGTCTGGTAGTTTGCCTGCTGTCTGTTATGATTCTGCTATCTGATAAGGTACCTTCTGCTTGGTACGATAGTGCTGTATGGTGCGGTACTACTGTTTGGCACGATAGTGATGTCTAGTACGATACTGCTCTCGGGTGCGAGTGCTGTGTGGTACGGTCTGTTACGAAAGCGCAGTCTTGTACGATATTGCTGTTTGATAGGATACTGCTCTCTGGTGTGATAGTGCTGTCTGGGACGGTATTTGATATCTGGTGCAATAGTACTATCTTGTACGGAATCTGATGTCTGGTACGATAGCGCTGTCTGGTAACGTACATGCTGTCTGGTGCGAGAGCACTCTCGGGTGCGATACTGCAGTCTGGAAAGGTACTAGCTCTCTGGTGCGATACTGCTGTCTGGTATGGTACATGTTGTCTGTTACGATACCTGCTTTCTGGGATGGTACTTGCTGTCTGGTGCGACAGTGTTGTCTGATAAGATACTGCTTTCTGGTACGATACTGCTCTTTGGTACTATATATTGCTACGTGGTACGGTACCTGCTTTCTGGTACGATGCCTGCTGCCTGGTACGGTACCTGCTGTCTGGAACGGTACCTATTGTGTGGTACAATACTGCTGTCTGGTACGATACTGCTTTCTGGTACGATACCTGCTGTCTGGAGCGGTACCTATTGTGTGGAATACAGCTCTCTGGTGCGATACTGCTGTCTGGTACGATACATGTTTCTGGTGCGATACTACTATCTGGCACAATAGTGCTGTTTGGTACGTTACTGCTGTCTGGTACGATACTTTTGTCTGGTGCGACACTGCTCTCTGGTACGATATTGCTGTCTGGTGCGGTAACTGCTGTCCGGTACAGGACCTACTTTCTGGTACAATTGTGCTGCCTGTTACGGTACATGCTGTTTGGTATGATAGTGCTCTCTAGGACGATTATGTTCTCGGGTATGGTGCCTGCTGTCTATCACGGTTCCCGCTGTCAGATACAATAGTGCTCTCTTATACGATAATGCTGTCTGGTACGGTACCTGCTGTCTGTTGCGATACTACTGTCTGGTAAGGTACCTGCTGTTTGGTAAGATAGTGCTGTCTGGAACGGTATTTGCTGTCTAGTAAAGTACTTGATGGCTGGTACGGTACCTACTGCCTGGAACGATAGTGCTCTATGATGCGATACAGCTGTTTGCTACGATAGTGTTGTCTAGTACGATACTGCTCTGTGGTGCAAGAGTATTGTCTGATACGGTACCTACTGTCTGGTACAAAAGTGCTATCTTGTACAATACTGGTATTTGGTAGGATATTGATGTCTCGTATGGTACCTGCTGTCTGGTACCGTACCTGGTCTCTGATACGGTACATGCTGTCCCGCGCGATACTTCTGTGTTGTACGATAGTGCTGTCTGGGACAGCACCTGCTGCCTGATACGGTGAATGCTGTCTGGTACTAAAGTGCTCTCGTGTATGGTACCTACAGTCTCTTACGGTATCTGCTGTTTGGAACGCTAGTGCTCTCTGGTACGATAGTGCTGTCGGGGATGGTAACTATTGTCTGTTACGATATTACTGTCTAGTACGACAGTGCTGTATGGTACAGTACCTGCTGTCTGGTGTGATATTGCTCTCTGGTACGGTACCTACTGTGTGGTACTGTATCCGCTGTCTGATAAGGCACCTACTGTCTGGTACGGTATCTGCTGTATGGTGCAATACTACTGTCTTGTACGGTGCTTCTGTCTGGTGTGATACCTCTGTCTGGTACGATAGTGCTTTTTGATACAATAGTGCTGTCAGGTATGTTACCTGCTGTTTGTTACGGAACCTGCAGTCTGGTACAATAGTGCTATCTGAAAAGATAGTGCTGTCAGGCACTGTATCTGCTGTCTGGTACGATAATATTCTCTGTTACGGTGTCTGCTGTCTGGTACGATATTGCTCTCCGGTGCAATACTGCTGTCTGGTACGATATTGCTGTCTTGTAGGATAGTTATGCAGGGTACAGCACCTGATGTCTGGTACGATGATGCTGCTTGGTACGATGATGCTGTCTGTTATGGTACCTGCTGTCTGGCACGATAGCACTATCCGTTGTAAAACTGCTGTCTGCTACGGTAGTATTGTCTAGTACAAGAGAGCTCTCTGGTACGGTACTTGCTGTCTGCTGCGACACTGCTCTCTGGTACGGTACCTACTGTGTGGTACCGTACCCGCTGTCTGATAAGGTTCCTGCTGTCTGGTACGGTACTTACTGTATGGTGCAATACTGCCGTCTTGTACGATGCTTCTGTCTGGTGTGATACTGCTGTCTGGTACGATAGTGCTTTCTGATACGATAGCGCTGTCGGGTATGTTACCTGCTGTTTGTTGCGGAACTTGCTGTCTGATACAATAGTGCTATCTGAAAAGATAGTGCTGTCAGGCATTGTATCTGCTGTCTGGTACGATAGTGTTCTCTGCTACGGTATCTGCTGTCTGGTACGATATTGCTCTCCGGTGCAATACTGCTGTCTGGTATGATAGTGCTGTCTGGTATGATACTGCTGTCTTGTAGGATAGTTATGCATGGTACAATACCTGCTGTCTGCTACGATGATGCTGTTTGGTGCGATGAAGCTGTCTATTATGGTACCTGCTGTCTGGTACGATAGCGCTATCCGTTGTGATACTGCTGTCTGGTACGATAGTCCCGTCTGGTTTGATACTGATGTCTGCTACGGCAGTATTGTCTTGTAGAGTGCTGTCTGGTACGGTACCTGTTGTCTGCTGCGACACTAATCTCTGGTCCGGTACTTGCTTTCTGTTTCGATACTACTCTCTGATACGGTATTTGCTGTCTGGTGTGATACTG
>JAUUDY010027949.1:0-15824 GCA_032361765.1 Panulirus inflatus
AAGGTGTAGGATAATAACATCAAGATCACTGGTGTGTCTTTTGTATGTTCCACAACCTTTCTGTTATCTTTATCTGCATTCCCAAGTAGAGTGGATCAGGTACATATAACCTCTGGAATCACACACACACACACACACACACACTCCCTCCATCACGCTAACTTTCACCGCAAACCTTCCTTCCTCCTTCCCCAGCACTTGCTTCCCTCCTGGCTAAACACACACACACACGCACACTACAACGACCACCAACACACACACAAGTCGTTGCTACAATTTTCCAACCCTCTCTCGCACGTCAATACGACCCTTGAGTATGATGGCTTGGCCTGTAACTTTATCCTTGAGGATCAGATTAAAGGCATTATATTCTGGTTGTACTAAGGGTTATACCGTCGTGTTCAAGGGGGCTGACATCTCCATTTACACGGCTAAAGTTTCCAATCACACTGCTAAAGTCTCCATTCACACTGCTAAAGTAATTCATGACTTGACCTACCCTTATATACCTCTGCAAAACAGCGTAGTATTCCGGCAAATTGTGCAAAAAATCAAACTAATTTAATATATTCCTTCAAACTCTAGTACGATTAACATAGGAAAATAATCAAAATCAATATCTATACTTATCATTAATACATAACCCTAGGATCCATCCTCAAGCTTCAAGGCAGCGCTACAATCAGTAGCAGGGAAAGTATGGCTTCATTTGGAGAGAATTCGACGAGATTGTACGCCGATGGTGACTTTCCACTCGGTGCGTAATCACATGCAGGCCTCCTTTCTATAACTAAAATTTCTGAGAGAAAAAACAAAAACATACCCTATCCTATGAAACTCCCGAAAAGTACATTTACATCCCAAGTAAACACTGTCAACTACATTTTGGTACGTCCTCCGGAAGCTCAAGGGTCAGGAATATGTGGCCAATGGCAGACCAGCGCTGACATAACTGGCCAATAGTAGATTAGCTCTGATACAACTGACCAATGGCTGGTTAGCCCTGATACAACCGACCAACGGAGGGGTAGCTGATACAACTGACCTATGGCTGGTTAGCTCTGATACAACCGACCAACGGCGGGTTAGCTGATACAACTAGCCAATGGCTGGTTAGCTCTGATACAACTGACCAATGGCGGGTTAGCTGATACAACTGACCAATGGCTGGTTAGCTCTGATACAACTGACCAATGGCTGGTTAGCTGATACAACCGACCAATGGCGGGTTAGCTGATACAACTGACCAATGGCTGGTTAGCTGATACAACCGACCAATGGCTGGTTAGCTCTGACACAGCCGACCTGGGCACTAACGGCAACGATCCTCACACTCCTACGGAGGGGAAATGTACCTTTAAACGAAACAAATCAAAGTATTGACGCAACCGGGCAACACTCGTGACAACAAGAGGAGACAGGTACAGATAAGGGGCGGGAACATCTACTGTGTTGGCGGAGAACAAAGGGCACGCCATGAATCATGCCGCAGCGTTATGTTCAACTAGGACACTGAGGCACACACACACACACACACACACACACACACACCTTCCGTCAGATTCGACCGGTGGCAGCTGGGAGGCTGAGGCTGCTGCTGGTACGTACGTACCTCCTGATACATGACGTCACCCTTAGCAACTACAAGATACGAACGACCTCTGAGTTCGACGGTACAATTCTTGAGCACGAAGGTCACGAAATTAAGACATTGATGGCCTGCTCTCTGACCTGACCTGACCCTTGCGAGTCAAAAAAAAAAAAAAAGCGAGAGGGTACATCTAATAAATCATACTTTCGCCATCTTAAGAACTAATCTTATCAGTTATTCCTTAAAGACACATCACAAACAGAACAAATAAAGCTTTTTATTGTTATCACATTCACTATTGTCGTCATCTTCATGTGACCCGTTACGTAACTTGCAAACACGCCATCACATTCACGAATGTTATCTGTCACAAGACATCCGTTAACACATCATAAAAGGTTTCTCACGCTTGTAACTTAAGTAACATCTAACACACAGATTTCTAACACACGTAACGAACGTAACAGCATCAAAAATTCACACTAATTGATTCTTCAGTAACGCGCCATCACATCCATCAAAGACTAATACAGTAATAAGCCATTATACGTTACAGATATCAGAACCTAATGGAACCTTTACAAGATCAACATACGTTATAGATATCGGCTCATTCTTATGCAACGCGCCACCATACAGTATTACGTAATACCGTCACGATACAGTACTGTAATATGCCATCATACAACACTCCCTACTCGTAAAAAATGCTGGTCATTGTAGGTTAAGTGGAGTGGCCTCGCCTCCCGCACGTTCAAAAATTTCCCCCCACCCATACGATGCATCCTGCTCAACAGAACTCACCACCTCTTCAGACACTTCTTCAAACCCTTGAGCACGACTGTATGAACTTTGCCAAGGTACGGTAAGCTGGCCTTTGGCCTTAATTAAACCCAAGGGGTTGATTCGAAAGCCAAGCCATTATGCCTATCGGTCATAAAGCCGTTCGTAAGGAGCAGAGAACATCTGTTCAATGGCACCGAAAAGTTCAACGTAATTTCAATAAAGCTAATAAAAAAAAATACGGACACATATCGAACTTTCCGAAAGCGGAAGCTGAATGCTTACGAAACACACTGGATATCCTGGTGAGCATTTCTGACTCAAGAAATCTATTTTTTCTTGTTTGTCCGGAAACACTGCAATTCAAAACACTACTTTCCTCAGTGAACTATAAAAGCAATTTTCATGTATACTTCTTCGACTATTGTTACTGCTACTCGCTCTCTTTCGCTACGATCGTAGCTGCTAACGGAACAGGTCACAGTGAAGGAATGACAAGTCTCCTACGACAGATAAGAGACAAAAATATGTCACATTAAAGACACATCAACCAATGAGCTCTCTTTATATATACATTCCCGCTAATAACCGCTTAACAAACTAGAATAATCATGCATTTAAGCTTATGACACACCACTTTATGAAGCTAATGACGCTACCCCCCAAAAAAAAAAATTTACTGAAAAATCACAACAAGAGACAGGGAAGGACAAGTAATCAACGAGTAATATGATCGCCTCCGAGGCGTGAAATGTAGGTCACTTGAGGGCGATCTATATTGGGCCGTATCAATGTGGAAGCGTTCATCAATAACATTTACCTACAAGTATGATGATGCTACATGACCCTAAATCATATTCTAAGACTCAGATATACCCATATAAAAACAATAACCACCGCCGAAGGTATTATATACCTCTTCCTCTACCTATAAGCGAACTAAATCCTCGTTAAATTGTACAAAATAAGTTTGCGCATGATAATCTGGCTTGGAGTACTGAAAATCTATCCGAGCATCCTAAACTCAGTTTGTGACACACTGGCAGGAGACCGACGTACAATGTTTATAGAGGATATGCAGACAAGACCCGGGGTTCTTGCTATATTTAGACGTTCGGTCTGAGACTTCCCTCTGTCCGCTTCTCGACTTTCCGGTTGCATATCAACACTCGACTGCATGTGTATCACTCACGGGAGAGATACGATCACAATATCAAGCCCGCCATTATTGTTCTTGTAGGAATACGGCATCCAGAGTTCATGAACCAACCGTAGTAGCCCTTGAGTGCGTCGCATTGACAATTCGAGTGCGACGTCTTTCGTCATCGTATTCGAGGAATGTCATCGCATTCACGTAGCTAAAGTCGTACTTTAAAGCCTTTAAGTCCTTGTACTTATGGGGTAAAAATAGCGCTCAATCTTACTCCTTAGTGGCCACTCCCGCAGAGTTAACGAAGAACATGGCGGAAGCAAAGTTCATTTTGTTATATTCTTGAGGCTCTTCAAGCTATAACCCTGAGGACATCTACATCATAGACAGTTGCGACACCGATAATAGCAAGTTTAAATTGTGCCTACGATTAAGCAACTCGGACATAAGCTACGCTTTAAGGAAACCTGCAATATCTCATAGAATGGTCTTCCCAGACACCAACACGCATCACATGTTAATGCTATCTTTTTCCTTATATTCATCAAATACATCTGCTAATGCTATCTTTTTCCTTATATTCATCAAATACATCTCTTAATGCTATCTTTTTCCTTATATTCATCAAATACATCTGTTAATGCTATCTTTTTCCTTATATTCATCAAATACATCTGTTAATGCTCTTTTTCCTTATATTCAAATAATGATAACCTACAAACAACACTATCATCACAACTATTAAGGCAAATACTTAAGGTGTTAAGCGATCAATTACTAAACTACTACTACTACTACTACTACTAATAATAATAATAATAATAATAATAATAATAATATCCACATTTTGTCAATAAAGCTATATCTAATGCAGATGGTTCAGCATAAAACGGCAACATCACCACTGGGAACTGAACTATACCGACGTGTTTGTCGAGGCTTCATGTCCTTGGCATCACAAGATTTTTACGTTACTTTCAACAAGCACATTCACGAGCAACTAGTCATTATCGTGCATCTGTAGCCACGCACTTCAACGGACAGCCGTCATAATCATGGATCTCTGCTGATAAAATAAATGTAGAGTTCTCAGAGGACACACAAGCGGTTCATTCATGCACTTCGCAGGATACCGCGGCAATCGTAAAACTACAAGGTGGCGATGCATGAGCAACATGGGAAAGGGCGACCCGTTCCCTACCTCCCAGGTATCTACTCCTCGACCGCCGTGAACCGCTCCCTTGTCAACCCTGCTTTTCTCTCAATTACTACCTTGTTCCACGTCTACCATCTACTAACGTATCCCGCCAATAACATGAAATACACACGTGACACGTATACCCCAAGTTGCGAACACCAAACCCATGGCGCCCTATGCTCCAACACTGTTCCTGTTTGTATCTCGCATATACAGAAACATCCAATCACTTCTCCAATCTTCTACTACGAGACAGGAACAATTCTGTCACAATTTTACGCTATGACTACTGGGCTTAACAAATTTCTTGATCGTATATCAGCTCAAAACCTTCGCAAAGTACCTATTCATCGTCAAGACGTTAAAAGTGTACTGAAACCTTACCTCAGACTCACCATTGTAATCTTCAACGAAAGCTTCGTAAGCATCTGTTCGTCTGAAATCCATCATTGCACTGCCACCCACTTCCCCATTACAAGATACTTATCATTTTCATTACGCATTCAACAGTTATCACCAAGCCTCTCGTTATCAGATAAAGAGAAATTGATCCTCTTTCATCTTATCCGATCTATCACCACTTACTAATCTTGCGTATCGAAGCAAACACATCTACAAAACCCGACGTTAGAAAACTTACGAAATGCAAGTACAACCTAAAACAGACAGCTAGGCATGATCTCAGACACAGCTTCTAAAGCAAGCGAGATTTGAAGTCATCGAATTCTGAGCTTCCCACGTTAATAATAACTCGAGCACGACGGTGCGACCCTTGAGCAAGGCGTGACATATGTATGACCTGACCCTCAAAAGTCGGGTAAGAGACCAGCCTGCCTATCATACCTAAGGATCATACCGTCGTGTTAAAGGGTCGTCCAGCCTTGATCATGCGTCACACTGTCTCGCTCAAGGGTTTAACTGACGCAACGACACACTGACTTCCTTTCCTCCGGCAGGGGAACATCCTGGCTTCAGCATCGCTAAGCTCTCTATCGCCAGCACATACATAATAAAAGGTACACGTAGGCGTTTATGTACTACAGAAGTGGATACATACCCACTACATGTTAAGAACGCTATCCTAATAAGCACACTACCCTAATCCACGTCACTGGCTCCAAACTAATATGGCTTTAAGAGAGTACGGACAGCTAGTGTGTGTTGCCAAAGGATCCTCGATCATCCACAAAACTACAAACTAACACTTCTACCGGGCACATCCTACATTTCAAATGGTTACCATTCCCTCAAAATATGGATTCTGACTAATGGTACCTGAAAATTAATCTTAAACTAATAAAAGTAAATTAAGAAATTAAAAAAGAAAAGAAAAAAGGACGAGGTGACTGTCAACTTCAAAACCCCGGGTGACGCGTACTTCATTACAATATACACAATCTGGATCCGGATTCTCGGTCGGACGTGGTCCAGACTGTTTCATGTAATTCAAAGAATAAATTTCTAACCCCACCTCGGTGACTGAGACTAGTAAGAAACGTGTGTGTGTGTGTGTGTGTGTGTTGATAGTACCAGTAACAGAAACAAGAAAACGTACACTCGTCTCACGTAAGTATTCAGTGTATAGTTCAGGCCCTACACCTACGTACGTATCGCTACCGCTACACAACCATACGCCTACATAGAGCATGGATTACTAAGCCCACCACGTTTACTGTAATGGCATAAAGAACACACCTGTACAGTGTATGGCCTAAAAGAACCGTGCACCTTGTACAATAATGCAAGGCTTAACGAAACCTACATTTGCTCAATGTCCAGCAGTATGAGTTATACCTGAAGAATAAGTAGCTTAAGAAGTCCTACACCTGTACAGTGTTTCATTTCATGGACGTTACACCTAGACATTTCATGACTTAAGTCGTACGCCTGAAAATGCTTAACGAAACCTACATTTATAGTAAACGCCTTAAACGTACCCACCGCACACTTTAAGTATTAACGAATCTAACACATGTGTATGGCTTTAAAAAAATATATACATATTAAAGGTCCTTGAGTGACTTGTGCACCTGATAAACACAGGTGTAAATAGGAAAATAAATAGTTCAGAAAATTCATCAAAGACCCACGCCGACCGTCTTTTTTGGAAAACCTAAAATGCAACAGTTCCATGAATGTCTTCGTCACGGTAAATACACCGAAGTGTGAAGGTAATGCCTTGTCACTCCTACACGCTAGAAGACCGCCAAAGGCACATTAATTACCATAGGGCTTGAACAATACCGCCCCCGTATGTAGAACAAAACACACACACACACCTCTATGGGGTCCATGGGCTTATCTTTCCTCATCCATCACGCCCGCAGGCAGTGAATACATTTCAATACAGTGATCTCCCTCGCTACTTTTGTGTTGACCTACGAAGCGGCAGCATTAGCTGAAGTCCGTTAAACCTACACAATCTTGCTGCCACGAGTTTAAAATCTTATCTTCATTGTAATCTTCATGAGCTGATAAGGCTGAATCTTTGAGAGTGAATGGGTCCGCATATGGTTTTCGATGTTAGTACCAATCCATCGTTTCCAACGACTATTCATATGTCTCCTTTCACTGTTAAAGGCTATGTTAATGCTAGGCCTTCCATTAGAACGTCAACAATTCATCTTAGTGTTTATCCCAGGGATACAGGTAGATGGTACTGTCTTTACAAGCATTCTATGACCTCTGACCGCAATGGAATCTAATCATACCCTAATTTTTGTAATCCATAAACGACCAAGTTTAATCTCGAATACACACTTTAAGTTCCCATTATTTTCTTCCTAATTCTCTTGATCAAAGAAATACGGGGTTAAACAACGATCTATTTGCTTTCATGGTCAAAAGAAAACCTAGGCGTGTCTTGCGTTATTTCTATGACACTTGGCCTACACCTGCCAACAGCGATGGTACTACCACCAGCTGAGCCACTATCATGTCGTAAATAAAGAAGCACTCAGTTCCTAACTGTATGCAGGTGTCCCACGCGGGTCATCACACTCGAGAACTGTGCAGACAGCACGCAGCACTCCATCTCTATGATACTTCTTCGCTCCTTCAGCACGACCTTTGACCCTAAGTTAAGGGTCAGGTATAAAGCAAGGCCATTTCCCTATCAGAGTCACCCCACTCCTCCCCCAGCGTGCCAAAGGAATGTACAGTTGTGCTCACTGGGTTTAACCTCCCTGACTTGCCGATAGGGTCTCACTACCATCAGAAATCCCGGGCCGTTGAAAACCATTATCAGCTTTATTTCAAGTGTAAAATGACCAATGAAATATGAATCAAGCAGATCTGGGAGACGAGCCATTTCGTCGAAATCCATGCCGAGAATTGTGTATTAAAGTGGTAGTCCTCTAAATGGTTAAAAAATTTTATCCAGAATCAAGGTTGGCATTAGCGTCAATATTGAGCTTTAATAAACCCCCTATGGCTTTAGCAATTAAATATTACGGCTGCTAGTTCCCCTGAGTACTTAACAAGATCTTCCTCCTTAGTATGTTTATAACCCATTTCTTTTCAATTTCACGAACAAAAAAAAGGATGACGACAATAAGGTTCAGGATATGTAATATCATATATATATTGGTCGTCGCGAGACGCAAACTTGATGTGGTCAGGCTAGGCGCCACACAAGCAGTGGTTAACATGCCCCACACAGTTAAACAAGAATTACCTGCTTCTCGCCATGAAACCCAGACTGGTTGATCTACAGGACACAACCTCACAGTCAGGTCTTGACGTCACTCTCAGGACACAACCTTACTATCTCTAAGGACACAACCTCAATCAGGCCTTGACGTCCGTCATACACACCCTTACTGAAAAGGACACGACCTTAATATTGACGTCACTGTCAAAATACAGCCACACTGCAAGAACAAAACCTTAGCCAGGGTTAAACATCACTTTCAAAACCTAACCTCATTGTCAGGACGCATACGACTCGGTCTAATTGGCCGATTGCATGGCAACACTTCTGCAACAACACAGCACAGGCCTCCGTGGTGCAGTGGTTAGCGTCAGTGAGGATGAACCAGCACACACCATCCCGGGGTCGGAATCGAACTGGTTCGGATTCTGGGCATGGCCGTCGACCTACTGTACACACAGGTCAGGTGCTTATCCTCCCATTGGGGCGGGTCGGTCAATGGGTACCGGGCTTAGGCTGAGTTTCGTGTGCTCATATACAGGAGTAAAGACATGATACATGTATGAGAGGAAAAAGAGTCGTAGCAACATGAGTGTCAAAGTCTCTCCCGTAATCAAAGGGAGAGACTGGTTCCCATACATCTTACCCTGATGCTTAATACGTACATAGAGAGATCACAAACCAACATCACCATACCAAAAGACGCAATTCTATTTTCGGTACATCGCCGTGGTTCCAATACTCAATCTGGGAGCCTGGAGGCCACTTCCTTTAGGCCTATGCAACCACAATGACTCCAGCTAGTCTGACATACTTTTTTATATGGTTGATTGGTTACATGGGCTTTAGGCCTATCAACCAACCGCCAGGGTCACTCTGGTCTCTGACCTCAGTAGCAATCACGAATGGAAAAATCAGGAACACCCTCTTAACACTTACACAAGCTGCGAACACATCCAATGTGGCACAAGGAACTGTAGGGTCGGGTCGGGTGTGAACTAATATAGGAAGGTAGAGGGAGATGCTTCGCCTTGAAATAAAACAACCAATTGTGTTAATTGGCCTATATACTAGGTCAAAATTCAACATGACTGACTTAATGCTTCCTGTTAACACGTAGATTATCATACCTACACTAACCACATACCGACGACAATATACCACAGCGTGTACGGTGACCACACAAAGCACTTATCTCTTCCAGATTAGAACTATTGTGTACCGGATTTACCTTTGACAATGACTGAATTCTTTCGTAGATCCTTCTCACTTAAGAGCAAATATTAAATCATGAAATATATATATACATATGTCCTTAAAGGCATGGGTCCCAGTGTATTTTCCAACATCATTCCTCATTTGACAGGCACGAAATACTTCTAAGAAATACCATCAAAAATCAAGAGATAACCCCAAAACATTATAATCATGAAGGAGTCGAAGAATGTTTATCTTACTGCTTGCAAGGCAGTTAAAAGTGACGGCATGCATCGTACTCAGGAAAACCTTAAAGATCTAATGGCCAAATGTTTATAAAGTACACCCAATTAGCCAGGTTTTTTTTTTTTTTTTAAAGGACGACATCCTGCGCCTTAAATACCATGGGCGAATCGAGAAGCAGTGGGGCAGTCTAGTCCCACACACATGAGTCCCTAAAACGAACGTAAGACATACGAGAGTTGTAATTATCATCTCAAATTGAAGACTATTGTGCTCAGATTTGTGCCAGACCCTAATGAGAAAAGCCAATGTGTTTCTGGTTTTCTCATTACCAAGCAGTACGTTTCATACATATTCAATTACACTCGCCAATCAGGATGTACCAGGCGGTGTCTAAACCGTTCGTGGCGTAGGAAGGTGGTTTAGTGGCTGGTGACGGTCACAAGTGTCCATGACGTGAATCATCATCAAGGAGAAAATTTGTCAGCTCTAACGTGACGCTTACGTCAACGTTTCCATGATAAAACAGCCACATCATGAACTACAAAACATGAACAACTATCATGGGTTTATCTGAGATACGCTAAGTTTGTTAATGTCAATTAAGTCCTGCGTTAGTCACCAAGTCCGGCTCGTTCATTTACCAGCAGTTCGTATTAAGCAGGGTAGGCTGAGATTTCCTCTCACCCTTGACCCACATTCCACGAATCTAAGCCAGGCGCTTGCGCCTCCAGATCCAGGCAATACATAAAGGCTTCTACTCGTTTAGATTATTTAAGGTAAAGAAGTAATCATCGTTTGAAAAACAGGTCTGATCACAAGACTATTGTAGACGACTGTGGCTCCGAAGCAAGTGCCACGCAGACCGCCACATTGACTCATACCCTCTCCCGCAGCTGATAACATAATGGCTGGAGTGCATTTTACGCTGCCACCTTCACTTGACGCCTGCGTTTTTATTCCAGCACTATCAGGGACATAACTCCTCCTGTGTCCCGAGACAGACCTATTCTATTTTCATCAAAGACATACTCATTTAAATCTTTATTTCAACAAAAATTAAAGTTAAGAAAGCACTAATGCCCCGCCTCCTTAACCACTCTTTCCTAGTACAAGTCTCCCTAAATTCAGCGTCCAACCTAACTTGCAACCTACCAGTCAAATAATAAGGGAAAATGTATGAATTACCATAATTCTGTGGTAATGATTCCAACATTACGACAATGTAACCAGGTCACCCATGTCATACATAAACGCAAACCTACATATCTATATATGTCGACTATTTGTAGCGCTCCTAAAGAGTGTGGGTGACATGTAGACTTTAAACAAGGGTTTCTACGTGAAATACGATTAACAACACAAGTTTTCTCTTTCAGCGTGACACAGCGTGATATTACAGATTAATTTCTGAATTATTAAGCACAAACATGTACAAAACAAATACTAACTACCTTGTGAAATAGGTGCAGTTTAAGCAGTTCTATCAGGGAATGACTGTGCTCATCCTGTTTCCATAGAAAATAAAATGGCCTCTAACTCATAAAAAAATAAATCATAATATCTGGTCACCATGGTGCACCAATGTCCAAAACTACATTTCAGAGCATACACTGGAAGTCTACTTGTGCTACAACTGCCGGATGGAGAAATTTCAGAATCATGTGAAAACTTTAGCGAACGCCCAAGGGCTTTTGATAAGTCCATCATTACTCAGCCACAGTTATCCATTATACAATAACTTCCAGAATATGCCTAGGAACTATGAAAATTTCATCCTTACACAATCTATGAAAAGTGTGCCAAGTACATTCCGCACCTCCCTTTTTTCTTGATATCAGTTATACAATCAATTACCATTACTCATTCACATACTCTCTTAATTCTATATGTGCCATTAGTCCCACTGTTGAAGTATTTCTAGTGATGATGGTATATTACATAATGACTCTTCTAGCCCTTTCTGCTCAGATTGTTAAACCGGCAAACAATATTTAGAAAGACCTTATCACATTAGCATCAAAGTCCACATCTTCTGATGCAGTAATACAAATAGCTTTTTTAATGAATATCCACCAGAGGTTTGGTTCTTTTTGTTTACATAACCTTTCCAAGCTACTAATGCAGTTGCTTTCATGTCCTATCTGGAGCTTTTAAGTTTAACCAATATTATTAACTTCATAATTTTTAAACTTAAAGCCTATTCTTCTGTCAGCTGAACTTATAAGTCAAGTCAGTAACTGCATGTATGTTGAGCTATAATGCAGTGCCATTAAATCTCATCCAGAAATATACATCAATTCAAGGCAGATTCATTTTTGCATATTAGTTATCCTACACATAAAGCAGTAACTCCATTCTATTTACTATATGTGTGATTTAAGTGCCTGTGGTTTCCAAAAGAGAAAAGAATAATAAATTCACTCAAACTCTCCCCGAATGATACAAAAAAATTCTGACTGTCTTGCTCATACATTTCATGTGCATCATGATGACAGTAGGGTGAATCTATAAACTTCACATAGAAAACCTATTAATTGAGGCACCTACATAAATTTATGAATTATAAAAGCTCAAATATATCTCTTTATATAAATGCTGTATATTATATAGCAAATTGCCTCTCCCATCTTTGTAACATAGGCATCAGACAGAAACGAATGGTGGCCCCATTTGCACAAATTCACTCTTGTAGTTTTTAAATCAATATCTTTCTTTACCACTTATGTGTACAATAGGATTTGTCAAAACTTGTGGTTATACAAAATATAAGGATTCATAAAATCAGGTGCACATACTGTACAAATTAGAATATGGTAACTTTGTCATAATTGCAGCAAAAAGCATAAATGATGAAGAGGATCAATTACCATGTCTATGGCCAATCTCCTACATGGTGATTGGAGAAAATATTGGACAACACTATTGACCACATGATTTGTAATACAATCTTAAACGTATTTCAAACTGTACACTGTACTAGTATCATGGATACTCATTGTTCTGTCATCAATGAAACATGTATTGCAGTTCGACATCGGAGTCTAGGGTGTACTAAACGCAATGAAGAAATCCCATGTTTGGCTAAACAATGCAATGCAAAAAGCCCAGAATCAGCTGTAAATAATATAAAGCAAATATATGAAGCTCCATTTTTGTGAATGTAAGGAGTACACTGGAGGTTCAGTTATACAAAATATTCAGATAATGGTAAATACCTTGAGTACTTGAGTTTCACCACTTCAGTATCTTGTTTTTCATATATCTACAACATAGTGGACAGTGCTAGAAATGAGGAATCCGTTAGAGAAGAATGGGTTTGAAATCCCATTACTGCACCTCTCCCTGTCAGCCTTCAATCTTCCATCAACTTTGCAAAAGTCTGGAGGGCTTTGAATTTCAAGAAATGTAGATAAATATCCCAAATCAAAGCACCTTGACCTAAAAATTCTCAGTAATTATCTTCAGGGGCAATGATATGGGTTGAACCAAAATAATGTAGCAGATTTCTTTCTACTAGATGAAGCAAATGTGAAAAGTAACCCTTAACCAACTAAGTCAACATCATCTTCTGCACTGTTTCAGCAAGGAAAAATGGTTATACACTATTTTACAAAAATATAAATTTAGTACTCCCTACTGACTTATATAAGCAGTTACTCAACCAAAAAATGAAGACAGACAGAAGCAAAATATTCAATATCTTCAAAGAAATATGTAAAAATTCTGAGTTACATTTATTGTCCAAGAAAAATTAGTGTAATAATTCAAACAAGAGTAAATACTATTCACATACAAACCCAATGGATTTTTTTTGACAATACTGCTTTCTTTTTAATCAAACCTTCGTAACACATATGGACAGTTCTCAAAAATCACAAATACTATTCTTTTGTGAAATAAAACAAACAACAAAACACATATATCACACTAAAATAACCATACTGAAACACTGAAGGCCCTAGTGTACTTATTGTAATAAAAATATCTACTACTAAGTTATATCAATTATACTCAAAATGCACAAAGTTTAATTGAAATGTGCTGTTATGCAAATATATGAGCCTTAATCACAAAATGACAATACAAACTAACATTTGACGCATACAATGAGCACACTGGTAACAATACTCACTGTGAAATGGCTATTCAGTGAGACAACATATTTCGACAAGACAGGACTTTAAATCATAAACATTCTTCAAATCATTTATAGTCTACAAGATCGATGACAAAAAGAAAATACATCCATAATACCCTAACATTTTGTCTACATGTAATGGATCATTTATAAGAGTCTAGTTTAGTTCTGCATTGCCATTTAGCTTTGAATATCTAGTGATTCTGAAGGTCATACCCAATTAAACAATATCAAATAAGAATATCTGGGAAAACGTGGAGTAAAAGTAGGTATAATACCTGTTAACAAACTTAATCAATGAGAAATAAAAGAGAGTGCTCTAAATCATGCTCTTGTAACTGTTACTGTATTCTCACTGTAAGTCAAAATCACTTAATAATGAGCTAAAAGAAATGCAGGACTAGAGTGATAACTCAATGTACCATTAACGAAACTAAATTTCTTATTTTCCTACACATTAATGAAACATTCGAATTTCAATATCACTTACTTAAAACATCTAACATCATATTCACATTTCGAAATAATGACTCCCATCATTATCAGTCACAAAAATAAATCTTTCTCGAAATATACACAAAATACCATGTCCATAAACAGAATTACTTGCAACAATGAAATCACAATTCTATGATGTGTAAACATAAATATAAATCATTTAAATTCTCAATGTTTACCAACAAACATCCCTCGAACAAGTCATATTTGAAGGTTACAACTTTCTATCTTGACACGACTGCCAAATATCATCCCATACCACATATTTTATAAGACTAAATAAATCATGAAGACGGACTTTCATCCTAAAACTTAAAACACAGGGCAGGCTGGACCACCCCATTGCTGAAGTGTCTCCTAAGGTAACCTGTCTGGCACAGCAATTCAAGTGGAGCCACACCTTACTACGGTACCTAACTACTCTTGCAGTGCTGGACGTCAATAATATATCAATTCAGAGGTTCTAGCAACTCCTTTCTTGGTTACTGAGGCTGTCAGTGACCCATGTCATAAATCTGTATCATAAACACGATGCTTGAAGCTGTGACACAGTTTGGCATTGGCACTCACCTGTGTGTGGCCCTGCCGAACTTCCCTCTCCTCCCCCACCGCCTCGAGCAATAATATCCTCCCGGCTCCCTCCTCAACCACTGAGGTACATGATGACTACCTATAATAACAGAGGCAGCACTGAGAAATGAGTATCATCCCACCACATACGCCACACGTATTGGTATAGCCTCACGTGCGGGCAGTGTTTACACCAACACTGGCCTGGGTTGGACCTCCGTGGGGCTGCCAGGCGAACCCCTGTCCGGAGCGTAATGAAAATAACAATGGATCTCACATCCCATTCGTGGATTCACTAAGTTTATTTTATCAAATGGTCTTTTCCTTGCAGCATCATCATGTCGATTTTTTGTTTTTTATTCATGTCTTCACAAGGAAATGTGTTAAGTACCTGACATGAGGTTTTGACTGCCTTACGCTCGCTGAGTGGGTTGAGGGGGCGGAGGGCAATTGGTTCCAATATTATTCTGAACTAGCTTTTTGTGCCACTTCCGAAGGAAATATATTCTCCAACAATGTTAATCTATTAGCTAATATTACACTGAATCTATGTCATGTGGATGCTGTAGAACACCTTTCGACAGTAGAAAGCTATTACAGCTTAATCATAATGCCCAGAAAGCAGATATAATGAACATTTTAGAATTCAATAGTTTCAGACATCAAATGACATATCCCAGATTTATTTATCAGGAAAAGGAAGCATGTGATGAGATTTACCATGTTTATCTCATTAGTAACTTACAAGCTATCCTTGAAGGATAGCTAAATCTGCAAGCAAAATAACTACCAAACTGTGAT